>JACXGJ010005280.1:7249-40012 GCA_016801105.1 Esox niger
TATATATATATATATATATATATATATATATATATATATATATATATATATATATATATATATATATATATATATATATTCTTCAAACTTGACCATCACTTCCCACAATCAGCCTGAGGGAATGTCATTCATTTGTGTTTGATGATGGTGCGATGCTCATTGCTCATTGCATAGTATTTGTGAAACAGAGCTAAAGCACTGCTCCAGCGTTTGAGCTATATAATGAATACATGCTTGACAGCGAGAAAAATGGTAAAACTGTAGCATCTATTCTTAGCATCTGTGTTGCTCAGTAATAATTACATTGTGTCATAGCTGTCTCACCAGAGGACCTAGTCTACCATACTGCCAGAGGCCACTTAGCTATTATTCAGGGGAGAATGGGTGGAAAATGTTTGACAAGAGTGTCACTGCACAGTGCACACTGGGTTAGGCTTGATTCCATGACAGTGTGTATATATGGTAGAGTAGTGCGGTGTTTTTCAAGTGGAGACATTTCATCTGCTACAGAGCTTTAATTTTCTACTACAAAACGCTTGTTGACATAACACAGAATAAGTGGTTGATGTTAAAGAGTGTGACTGGCTGAAGTTAGAGGCACTTTTTGCCACATGTTGTTCTGCCTTATACACAATGTCTACAGTAGCTTATTTAATAATATAATGTTGTGCTTTGTTAACATGAGATATGTCTGAAGAAGTTGTTATCTAATGGGCAGCAGAGAAGCATGAAGGAACCGTTCAGGATTTTGGCAATGAAGTGCTTCATAAATTTCAGTCAGATGAACTATCTGTGCATTCAGTTGAAATAAGATAATTACCAATATTAGGACAATTGCAGTGACTATTTCTGTTGGAACAACCAACCATAGCTAGCACTGGAGGCTCACAATTACCTCTAACTTCTTTTCTACTGGATGCTGACCTAAAACTGCAAGCTCATCTGCCTCTGGGGAGGTTCATAAAGGGCAATAATTGCCAAAATCCCAAACTACCCCTTGAAAAGAAGAGTTAAGTTCAATCAGGTCATTAGATAGGCTGACTTTAAGGTGAAGGTCTTCTACCCTCCAGCTCTATGAGGTTCATGAATAGGCAACGATTATGAAGATGATCCGCTCTCACTCCCTCACGGAGAACAATTGGTTTAATATAAAGACACACACCCAGCTTGTCATGAGAGTAACTCAATCACCCAACTACTATGCCCTTTACTTCTAATTCCATTAAAGAACAATCTTAGAGGGAAAAAAACATTTTGATTAAAAGATCAAGTTGCCTGCGAGAGTCTAAATTAGTTCTACCTTTTTTGAATTTAATGAAGGTGGTCAAATGCAAATGTGGGCTGTGTGCTCCACGCTCGCTCCCGATCTGTCTCTCTCTGTCTCTCTGGCAGGCTGTCTGTCTGGGCGTGATGATGGATAGGGCTGCCAGCAGACTGGGGTTTCTCTAATACTGCACAGGGCCTCTGTGGAGGTGGCAGGAGAGATGTGTCGATGTGTAAGATGCCTGTCTGTCTTTGTAAATAGGCATGTGTGTGTTGTGTAGAAAACACCACTCCTATCCTCTGCGGTCCTCACGTTTTACCCAGCGGTTTAATGTCAGTTGAGCATGCAACAGTTAAAGAAGCAATGCCCCAATATAACCTGTTACTGTTTGCATTGCCCCACAATGTGTCTTCTTTGCACAGCAAAATACATGAATGGTCTCTTGTCTTCAGTCGTGTCTCATCCAATCAACTAGTCCAATCCATAGTAGGGCCAGCACTCGGTTTGCCTGTTTTGTGGAAGCCAACAGAGGTGGCTGGTCTAGATAAAGAGCTACACAGCAACGCACTGAGGAGAGAGAAGAAAGAGTGTGTTCCTTTACGACTCTACCGAGGGTGAACAGTGTTGTGTGATTGAACGCTTTAGCAGCACACCTGCTCTGGTAGGATGGGCTGTGTCTCTGGCCCTCATCTCCCATTCAAATGATCCTCTCCTCACTGGAACAGGAGCATATGGTCCAAAAAGAAGCCTCTCTTCCTTTCTGCGGCTGTTTACATAACGGCTGTACGTATAATCATTTTAGTAACGTTACATGTGCACTAAAAAACAAACGTTAATGTCTCAGGGAATGGACACATGAAAAAGAAATGAGAGGTTTGCCAGTCTATGGTCATCGGGGGGATTATACACCACAATAAATTATTCTGCAATGTTTAAATGTTGTAGAAAGAAAAGGGTAATAAGTAGTAGATTACTTGTATTGACCATGTTCATTGGGAGACCAGAACAAATTCGGAAAAGTCTGTGAGTATGTAAGTTTTTGATCAAAACGTGGAATATCCATTTAGAAAGAAATTGCTTGGCTGAACACAGTAACTAGTATTTTACAAATATTCTCATTTCCATTCTTACTTTAGTGAGCAAACACGACTGTCATGGATGTCTCGTATTGTAGATATTACAATACAGTATAGCATAGACATTGTCATTTGGAATGTTGAGCAGAAGACATAGTACATACGGATTGCTTAATTGCAGATAGCGTGTATAGTCTTCAAAGTCAGGCAATACACCATTTTTTTAATACTGCATATTTAAAATGTGCCTTTTAAAGTTGTTTTGAAACAAATATTATTGGTCTGTGTGATAATACGTTTGCCGACAATATCCACCATATAACACAATATGTAAATAAGAGAATTCATCAGGGGCGGTGGCAGGGCCAGTGCCAAATGGTGATGGAATCTTTACGTCCATATACATGTATATTGCCCTCCTCAAGAAATCAGTTAAAGCTAAAATAAATAAAACATGTGTAATATTATCTCAACATTAACATGCAGGGCAAGAATAACTACAACTGGCATTGGCAAGCATTAGTTTAGCTAACGACATTAATAACGTACACGTCAACAATGTAATATCAGTTACTATTAACACTGCATACTGTACCGTACTGTACCGTACTGTAGAGAGAAAATACAACTATAATATGGCAGCGTGACAGAAAATATAAAGTCCAGACCTTAAATAGTAACTAGCCAACCAGGTATTCTGATTCACTAACTCTGTTTGGAGAACTATGACCAGAAATATGACGGAGTCACAGACATGAGTGTCTTTGCTATGGTGTCGTTTTGGTGTTTCCATTCCGAGTTGTATTATACACATGCAGTAGCTGGTGCAAAAACATAAAAAAATACATTCATGTAAATACCCACTTCCAAAATGGTCTAGTAACAGCAGCTTGTTTCTTTCCAGCTCTCTTTCCACCTCTCACACTAGTGGGTCCGTTGTACATTTGGACTAATTATCAAGGCATCATGGTAATGAGGCAAAATGAACATTCATAAGATCCGGTCCCATCTTTGATCATTGTCTGCCAGATTCCGTGACATACCTTCCGTGTGTGATAGGACACTAAGAAGACAGTGCCCTAGCCTTGTGGGTCCACATGTATATTTAACACAACTGGATTAGGTAATGAGCCCGCCGTGCGTACACCCAGGCTGCTCTGCTCAGGGCAAGGTATAAGATATATCCTGATTGTATAATATTGTGTTACATTTGTTGTGAATTGGCGAGTTTGATATTTGTATAAGAGGAAGCCTACCTTACCTATATTGACTCTATATGATAATTTTTTTACTAGCGTTGAAATGGGTTTGTGTTTGTGTATTTGTGTCGTTATGTGTCGGTATGGGTTTATCTCTGCGTGTGCGTGTCTAAGAGAAGGCGATTTGTTGTGTGTTTGTGTTGTGTATGGGTGTTCCGTTGCCCGGATGTCTGGGGTCCCTGTGATCCATCCTCCCCTGCATCGGGGTTAAAGCCACACACTTAGGGCACAGTGGCTGCAGGAGGGAGAGAGTGCGGGTGGGCGGCTCATTAGATAGCACTCCCCACAGAGTGTGAAGGAGAAAAACACCCATTAGCAAAACAAACGACGTGCCCATCGCTCACACAAATACCAGCACTTGTTTACTGAAAGCCGGGTTGAAGGAGGCTGCCAGTGCCTACTGCCTGCTGGGGCCTTCCTATCGGAGCACTTCCGGGGTCATGGATCAGAGGTTCCAGGACGTGTGTGTGTGTTTGTGTGTGCTGGTCTGGTTATTCCTGTGGAGGAGGTGCCTGCTGGGAGATTTGTGGATCTTGGGCTGAACTGAAAAGCTGACCTCTGAACCCTACCTGCCCCCTACTTTTGTCTATTCTCCTTCACTTCCTCTTTGACCTATGTCAGAGCTGGCATCATCACAGCAAGGCTCTCCAATCAAAAGACCAAATTACTTTTTCCAATCTGAGCTAATTTGCCTGGCTTCTTGTCGTAATCTCTTGGTCATTGATTTCATGGGGGGATACAATACCGTTAAAGGTTTATTTCAGGTAGATTAATATGTTCAGGTTTGACATCAAAATGAAAATAGCCAGTTTATTAATTCTGTCTTGGCTTTCAAACAGGTTATCCTGAGCTTGTGGTAAACACTTGGTTCAATCTAGCTTAGTTTTCTTGCTTGTTCATACAGTACCATATCGCCAATGGAGCCAGAAGGCTGCTTCTCTGTCCACAAAAAGCTAGGCATTTACATTACCAGCTTCCAAGCGGAGTGGTGGCAGGGTTTTTCTGATGCAGGGTAATTAGCTCCAGACTGTCAGATAATTAGCTGGGCTGCATCTAATTTTGGTCACAACCTCTGACGATAATGGTCAAATGAAATCAATGGTGTACGGAAATGCGTGGGATTTGCTAAGCAGCATGTGGAAATGGGTTAGCGGCTCACTGCTAAATGGCTTAAATGAATTTAGTTTTGATTGTGAGCTCTTCCGATTTAAAATGCTTACGTTTTTACGACTTTATGAAATATTTACATTCCCAATCAACAATGTGTTAAAAGGGATATTGCCAGTCAGACCAAGTTATTTTTCTAATTTTAGATTTTTTGAAATTATGGAATTGTATAACCATTTAATCGAAATTCAGGCATATTTCATTTTAGGATATGGTATGTATATAGCCCATTTTTCTTTCCATGGTACTTGGAACTTCCACAAAAGCCATGGTAATAATTTCACCAATGCGTGATTGACTTCGAAGCAACCATGGGTCTAACTCTGTTCAAAATCGTAATTGCACTTTGTTGTTCGCTATGACACAGGTTTCTGACTGAGATCGTTGCTATGTTCCATAATTTTTTTATGGATAGGAATCACTTTAGAGTGGGAATCTGATTCTATACATAGTTTAAAATCCCATTGTTTAAATACAATTGGAACTAAACCTAAATGGCATAGCAATGAAATGTTTTAGCCAGAAATATGTTGAACCAGTACCCTCACAGAAAACAAAGTATGTAATGTATCTCCACATCATTGGCATCACAGTTCAAGCTGCAATTTTCACAAAATATGTTATGGACTATATTTTATTAAGTAGATTACAGTTAAACATGTCAGGGAAATCTGGTGAGATTTAAATGAAACCAATGCGTAAAAGACACGTTTGTATCTTGTTTTTAGGAGACATAGTGAGATACAGATCACCCAAACCTCTGTGTATGATTCTATCCAGTACTCTCACACGCTCCGGCTTGCCTGCTCACCAGTGTGGGTTCAGTCTTTGGTCTTTTGCGTTTGGGAATATCCAAGTCTATTTATGAAAGACCCTGCTTTAATAATGTTGTGCAACGACAATGATGGCAATAGCAATATGTGCCCTGAGAACAACACAGCTTCAGATGAAAGCCTACCACAGTAGTCTGCAGTATGTGGTAGATATAACTTCATAGTCTACAGTATGTGGTAGATATAACTTCATAGTCTACAGTATGTGGTAGATATAACTTCATAGTCTACAGTATGTGGTAGATATAAGTTCATAGTCGACAGTATGTGGTAGATATAACTTCATAGTTGACAGTATGTGGTAAATATAACTTCATAGTCTACGGTATGTGGCAGATAAAGATTCAGTATGTGGTGTGTGTGTATGTGTGTGTATATATATATATATATGTTTATATCTAACTTAATTGGCTACAGCGGTTTTTCCCAACTGAGGGTATGGGTACTTGAGAAGATATACAAAATGAAGCTGGTTGAGAGTATTCCAAGTGTGTGTAAATCTGTCATCAAGGCAAAGGATGGCTACTTTGAATAATCTAAATTATAAATGTATTTTGATTTAATGCATTTTCCATTACTTCATGATTCTAAATGTGTTATTACACAGTTTTGAGGTATTCAATATTATTCTACAGTATGAATGTGGAAAATAGTAAAAATACAGATATTCCCTTGAATGGGGTGTGTCTTTGTCCAAACTTTTACAGAACAGCTATTTTTCCTGCTGGAGTTACTTTCACAAAAACAATGATTGATAAGAAAGAAGCTGATGCGCTGAAATCCATGGCGTTGTCAAGTAACACTGTGTGCCGTAGATTGGATGACATGGCACTGACATCGTTGATCAAGTGATTGAGAAGTTCAGACATTCCGGTTCACTTGCTGTGCATTTGGACCAATGGACCGGTATCAGTGGGAAAGACCAATCGATCACGTTTTTAGATGCAGAGACATATTTTGATCGGAGTGAAGTTAGTGGAGAACACTGTGGGTGTGGTCATGTATCACGCTGTTGACAAAAAGAATCTGAGTACACGTGTGCAGTTTAGTGACTGGGAGCGTGAAGGGATTCATCGCACCAATTAAGAAGCCGCACCCAGACGTTGAATGGAATCACTGTATAATTCATAGGGAGTCTTTGGCAAGAGAATGAGTTCCCAGTTGTGTGAAGTTTTGAATGACTCCCTGAAAGTTCTGAACTTTATTGAGTCAAGGCCTCCGAATGACTGACTGTTTGAACGGCTCTGACATGACCGTGGGACTGAGCTTGACCAGCTACTGCAACAAACTAACATCTACTGCTACTCACCAATGTCTACCGGTTTCCAAAGGGAAAGCTCTACGGCAGCTTTCTGAGCTGCACGCCAAAGTGTTTTTTTGTCTGACCGTCCACAATCTCCTGTAGCTGTATTTGAGGACATAGACTGGGTGGATGCCTTTCTTAGCTTGCTAATGTGTACAGTGAACTTAATATAACTATGCAAGGTAAAGAACCTAACACGCAAGAAATGCATGATAATGTCTATGGATTCCTGAAAAATATTCAACTATGTCAGTGCAAATGTGAGGATGAGTGTTTAAGTTGTTTCTAGCAGCTTGACACTTATCTTTTTTACTTGTGGTGTGATATAGCTCCTATTGTGCAAAACAGTAAGCTCCCATTTATCCAAACTCAACAGTGAGTTCAACTCATATTTGCCTGACTCAAGTCTGCCAAACTTGACTGAGTTCGTAATCCCTTCATTGACATTACCAACAACAAGCATTCGGACCAGACTGTATGCAAACCTTGTGGATGTGTCCTCGCTGTGGCCTTAAGATGAGGTTCTTAGTGAAACTCGGTCACAGTTCTGGTGTGTTGTGGAGGAGTATCCGGATTTGAGAAAACATGAAGTTTGTGAACTGCTGCCCTTTGGATCTGCATTCCTGTGTGAAGTGACATTTTCATCCATGGACCTGATAGAGATGAAGTGTGGGGAAAAAATTGATTTAGACAAAAAACGCTAGTTATACAGTATGGAGTATATACAACACTATAGTCTACAGTACGTGGTAATTATACAGTATGGGGTATATATAACTCCATAGGCTACAGTAGGTGGCAGTTATACAGAATCGGGTATATATAACTCCTTAGGCTACTTTATGTAGTAGTTATACACCATGGGGTATATAGTCTACAGTTTGTTGTAGTTGGGGTATATGTAACTCCATAGTTTTTAGTTTGTGGTATTTGTACAGTATCGGGTGCAAATAACTAAATTGCACTGTTGCAATATATACAATAGAATCAATAGTGTCAAAATGTTGCACATTCAGTTTATGTTTAAGCAAGGAAAATAACGTGAAGTATTACGAAGATATTTCATTTTGTCATATCCCAACCATAAATATGTTATGAAAAGAAATGGCATTCCGATTTTGTTGACCAAAGGTTTATTAAAGAAAATGTTTAACTCTCTAATGACCCTTTAGTTAGATAGCCTGGCTGTATGCAAACAAATATCAACAATGCTACCGATGACTTCTTTGTCATTCTACTAATATTCTTAAGGATTCTATTTTGTGCAGCTTCTGTATCAAAGTTGTTAATGAATGTCATCAATCGCCGGCAACGAGGTGTTGACTGAAGACATAGATCATGATGGAACCGATCGTGTCGAATCCTGCCTAGAAATCCTCTGTTTTTCAGCATTTTCATACAAAAATGCCCTAACAAAGGTAGCTGAATAGCTTCCTGAGTTGAGCATTCTGTCAAAAAGATTTGTTTCCCAAAGACGTCCTAACTGCTGGGGAATGCCATAGAGTTGAGTAGCAACCGTAATGGCCAGGTGTGACTGGAGAAATACCCCCTTTCAATCCCCAAATGACACTCCAGTCCCCAGCAGGGATTTGGCTTAATGCAGAGTTATAAAGACATTCAGTGGGAAGTGAGGATTGGAAGCATAGTATATCATATTGATGCACCTCCATGCGATGACAGCAATATATGACAGTAAATCCTTGATACGTATGCATCATTTCCCCTTCCCTGACTGCCTGGCCACTGAGAGACAGTCTGCCTCAAGATACAATGACTTCTGCCGGGCATCAGTCAACGTGATGGGTACAACTCTGTGTGGTTAGTGCTCTGTGTGTCCGGGCACACTGAAACAAAGAGAGATGCTACTGTCATGTTAATTTGACTGCAATCACCACACTCAATAGGGATCTTTTGGATGCCCCTGGAGTTGTGGGCAAGACTGGATTAATGCACTGACTTACCGGGGCTGAAGCCGAGAGGCGATGAAACATGTAAATAGAGTATATATATATATATATATATATTATATTATATTCACCACACCGGCTACATAGTCGGAAAAGTTTGCAATTTCGTCAGCAGGAGAGCAGAATATAGAACATGATCGTTGCATTGTGACCATAGGCATGTAATCGTAGAAGGGTTTCCTCTAGAAGGGCTGTGGAACCAATCTGACTTAAACTCATTGGGTACCCTATCCATGGCTCCCAGTGGTGACTTGAATGTGAACTGTCATCTAGAAACCATCTAGGGATTAGATTTTGTTGGTTGAGGCTGTTGAGGTTTGACGTTCTCAAATTTGAAAATACACAATTGTGGGACAAACGTAGGCTACAGTTTGTAAAGCCAATGCCTTATGCTAAAATAGATGGCCAATCTGTCAGTAGAAACAAAAACAACATTTTGAAAAAGTCACAATGAGCAAAGAGCAGCAGTGCAGCAGTATTTTCCAAGAAGTTTATGCTGAGATCAGGCCATCCCCAGTGAGTAGTCGACGCTTCTTCTTCATCATTCTGTGCCCCCAGGTAGTTAATGTTGAAGCCTACTAAGTTATTGTATGTACAACTCCCCCATATATTGTCCAACCTGTGTCCCTTAATTGGTCTGGAGATTTTTTGCCTTCAAGACCATGCTGTTTTTATTGATCTTTGTTTGTAATTGTCAAACTCATATCAGTCATTTGCGTGTCATAAAAAACATGTTTTCTGTCAGGTGAATAAAAAAAATCACAAAACTCATTTAGTTAATGATGATTTCATTTCAGCACAGAAATAAAAAACAAAATAACGGCACCAAGCCATAAGCTATGACACCATGTCGTAGCTTATTTCTGAAAGGCAGAGGGGCCAAGATGGAAGTGTCTTGGCTGTAGGGTGAGGCACTTTGAAAGAGATGACGGTGCTTTTGGCCTGACTGGATGGAACCGGGCCCGGCTCATCCACATTCATGTCCACTTGGAGGATGCCCAAAGGGCCTCATTTGGTGGACATGTTTTCCTATGGGGTTTCTAGGGTTTTGTGGCTGTGTGTGTGAGCGTTGGTGGAGGGGATGGCGTTTGTGTGTACATACGTGCATGTGTGTGTTTGTTTGTCTCTTTCCCACTCACTTCCTTTGTTCCCTAAATCTTTTACTGAGAAACTTTGTGTGACATTAGTATTCAGCCAACAACACAGGGGTCATGCCATCTCTCTCTCTCCCTCTCTCTCTCCCTCTCTCTCCCTCTCTCGCTCTCTCTCTCGCCCTCTCCCTCTCTCCCTCTCCCTCCCCCCCCCTCTCTCTCTCTCTCTCTCTCTCTCTCTCTCTCTCTCTCTCTCTCTCTCTCAGCAGTTCCTCTTCTACCTCCCTACTCTACTCACCCTGACTCCCCCTCTTCATTTTGTGGGCTACTGCAGCGCTTTAACTAGAAGCACGGGGAACAAATAAAAATAGATGGGCAAAGTTGTGGAATGTGAGACCTAAGGGACACACTGTACGGATATACATTTTCCGCGCGCATTCCGAGCGGTCCCTCTCGTCGAATGATATTTTCCTGGCCCTCTCAGATCACTGCTGTAATTCAATTGGGGATAGACATGAGCAGGATTTCCTTGATGCTTTTTTCCCCTATTCCTCTAAACGGGTTGTCTGCCTGTCAGCATTGATAACGCTAGCTCATGCACACTGCAGCTAACTCTCACCAACCCAGGCCACCATACTCAGTAGCGCTATGCTGCTGAATAGCTTCTCCATGATTTACTGTATGCCTGTCTGCCCATCCGCCTTTTCATTGGTGCCCCTCTGGAGGTCTGAGCTGCCAGTCTTTCATTCTGTCTCTATGATCTGATTTTCTGTTGGACTATCTAACTATTGTTCATCTAATATGTCTATGTGTCTACTGCTGCCCGTGGAGATGCTTGATGGGACGGGAAAACTGACATGGATTGGATACTATACTGGTGCCTCTCTCTTTCTTCTCAGCCTGTCTTTCACTCTCCATTCTCTGTCTCTATCTTCGTTTGAGTGGAGCTGTCCACGAACAAAGGGCCTCTGATGCTTGGTCAGCCTGGTTGAGCGGGGCCACAGACCACATCACTGCCCAGATATACACCACTGTTGGCAGGGAGAACCATTCAGACGTCAGGCTGTATAACAAGGAACACACAGGTAATGGATGTACTGGCTGTCAGGTTTGATAGACCACAGCCTCACCTTACTTCATTTTTAACATCGGGTCTTGGGAGCTTTATTTGTTGAAATCATACTATTGACATTTTGACAGTATTCACATTGCTTGTCAAAATGACTTACTGCTGCAGGCAATACAATTATTTTACACAGAGTCTTAAAAAAACATCCACCAATTAGGAAATAAGTTAGTTTACCTAGAATGAATGAGCATTTGGTTAAGATCCCCTTCCAGAGTTTCCATTGGAGATGGTTTGCAACAAAACAAAAGAAGCGCACACACACACACACACACACACACACACACACACAGACACACACACAATGGCCTACGTGCCACTTGTAGCGATTGACAGACTAAAGAGAGGGGAAAAGAAAGGTGGGGTTTGGGGTGGAGAGCAAAAGAGAGGGAGAGGGAGTGAACGAAAGCGAGATTAAGCAGGAGAGGGGGAGAGAGGGATAGAATGATGGCATGCATCAGCATGGTGAGGTAGCTAATGCTTCATAAGATTGGCAGTAAAGTGTGCCTTTGGATGGCGGGCTGACTTTAGTGTGTGCATTACTGAGCCACATAAATCTGGAAGCCCCCGCTTTGCCTGCCTGCCTGGGTTCGCCTTTAATTACCTGAGCTAGCCTGCCCCGGCTCGTGCACCGCTCCTCACTAGCGCCCAGTACACCACCAGGCTGCACTTCCCTAATGGGGCTGCCTCGCTCAGGCATCACTCACACTCACTCCGGCCAGCTGGCAGGATGGCCTGGGGGGGAAGCCTGGCCTCCTATTATGACTGGAAGTCTCTGTCGTAACTCACACCTGTAGGCCTCCGTGTTATGTGGCTCTTTTCGCCGTAATGACTGTGGAACACTCGAGGTGGATGGGGCTACCGAGGACCTGTGTAGAGGCCTTGGATCTATGCATATCGTATTCAGTGGAAGACAGGCACAAATTGAAAGGCGTAAATATCCGTTACATCAACAGCGCGCGGCTTCCGATGGGTTACGCCGCGTTCAAAGCTACAGCGGCCGAGATACGGAGCCGTTAGGCGGCTTAGCTTCCCGGTCTGTCGGGTGTCCTTGGGGTTTTGCCGTCCGTGATTGACAGCCCATGACAGTTTTACCAATTGTTGCGTTGACGGTGCCTCTCCTCTTCCTTATAAAATGGAGCCTAACGATGTGCCAAGAAGCCCTCGCCGCGCACTAAACCACGGCGCGGTCCTTTTGTTTCGGCGCGCTAGAAGACGACCCGCTGCAATACACGCAAGCTTGTCGTGTCGCTGTCGTCTTGAATGACTCACGCTGACCTTGGAGATTATTGCTATACTAGACAGAAAGAAAAAAAACCCGCTATATGTTTGTCGAGAGCTGTCCGTCATCAATGAGCTTTTGTGTTGGCTATCGATCGCCTCCTCGGCAGGACACAGAGGTTGATGGATGCACAGCAAACAGACTCTGCATCGCCAGCAAGCCTCCAACCTCTCCCCCCGCCCAGCTGGTGTTTATTCTGGGGCTCGCTCCGTCTTCAGTCTCTGTCCGCGTCGTCTAGCTTCAGCCAGGGCCACCAAGCCGCGTGGCCGTTCGTCAGTAAACACCAAGTGGATTACTGTAGTTTAGTGCTGCTCTTCCAGCATCGATAACCCAGCCTGATTGCTGTGTAAGAGTCGCTAACGAGAGTCCCACCCGCAGTATCTGCGCCCCATATAAAGATAACAGTGCTATTCCCCTATCTGTTGACCTGGTTTCTCTTCAGCTCCTAAGCTTCTGCCTCTGGGGTGCAATTGAGTGGGCCGTGGTCTTTATGAAGCCCATACCAGACAACAGGAATGGGGAGCACGATGGAAGAGCCATCGTCCCCGGTGACATTGGCGATTTTTCAGTCCGGCAACGGCTGTTGTGTTGCTTTCACAGTTCCTCTTCAGTAGAAGCTGGAATGGCCGTGACGCAAATCTTAGAGAATTTACCCCGAAAAGAGGTCAACTTATGATTTATTCTGTCATTATTAGGAGAGAAAAAAGAAGATGCCAGAAATCTGGAAAACTTATAAAAAACATGAATTAGTCACACTTGTTTGGTCCCTTAACGTGCTTTGACCCTGTATGGTTCCTCTCCTCTCCCATTGCAGAACATGGATATGGTATGAGGTCAGGCTAATCGATCTGCTTTGATATTTTATAGACCAATCCACATGTGGGCACAAGAGCTCTTAAACAGATTCTTGTCCTCAGTCCCCTGGCCAAGGACATAAATATACCAAATACACCCTCACTCACACACGGGAACAAAAACATACAGACCAAAACACACACACGTACAGACGCATATAACCATATACATAATTATAATCATTCTACTTTCATGAAAAATCCTTGAATTGTTTTACAGTCTGTGGTCTACCTGTCTGTTAAAGAGCATCTGTGTGAGGAACGCATCAGGCTAACTCACCTCACCTGAGCTCAAAACAGCTTGTACATTTCTCCCACACAGTGGATCCAAACGGAGAACAATTTTACACTCAATAACACTTAGAGGGATAGGAAAACAAGTGTGCCGGACATGGAAGAAAAGTCTGGCAGATTACAGGAGATTTGCTGCCCCCCGGGACATCTCACTCAACTGATGTTGACAAAGCAGAGCCGGTGTAACTTGGGTGAAAAAAAAATCTATTCGAAAGAGCAGGAAAAGGTATTCAAGGATGCGGCTCTGTCTATGATAGCATTTGACTGATGCTCTTTGCGAGGGATTTTCATGTTGTGAATTATTCAGCTGTCGAATTCCAAATTATTTGACAATCATTTAGAACAATAGTAAACCAAGCTCTTGGCTGTTGCTAACAATCAATAGCCGGATGCAGTCCTGAAGGCCAGTCCTCGTAACCCCAATTTATTGGGTCGACCCATCCTGACGGAAACAAACAGACATCGGTTGCTCATCTCCATTCGGTGTTTTCTCTGTCGGTCCTCTCCCATTGCAACGACCTCAAGCATTCTCCACAAGTTTAGAAATTAAATAGAAAAGCTCCCACAAATATGAATACTTATCAAATATTTAATACACCAAGTTTCACTGTATGAATTTATATGATTGATTAATGTTATCTTCGATTGTTGTTGCCTGCGAAGCGCATTTTTCTCATCAGATGATGAAGGGGGCAGATGAATAGGATGAGGACGTTAGGAAAGGTCTTGTAACAGTTTAGTGAAAACCGGTTCCTAAGGTTATCCCGGGGCTGATGACACTGATGGTCTCCACTGTTAAAGAGGTTGCTGGTGACTGACTGTACTGTGCCTGGGTCTGTGGCCTCACCTGGCTGTTAATGCTGTGGTCTCCCATCCCGCCTGCAGCCACAGCCATATTCATTTCCATACTGTAAAGGAACAGGCCTCTGCTCTAATGGGGAATGATTAAAGAGTACTGGATTTAGTAGAGGTCGCTGAGAGAAAGTTCACAATCTGCGCCCAGTCTGTGACCATGAATGAACATTGCTCCATTCATTATGCACGAGAACGGGGGTGGGGGATGGTAAGGGGGGGAGAGAAGAATAGAATGAAGTGGAGAAGAGAGCAGGGGTGGGAGGAAAGGAGAGAGAATGGAAGGAGAGATGAGGGCTGCCATCTTAACATGAAAGAATAACTACATTAGCTACATTAGCAAAGTTCATCAATGCTACACAAGCTATAAGCTGCCCATAAATCTCCCTTAATTTGTTTCTCTTTTTTTCCCTTTTATAATTTGTTATGGTATCAAAATAATTGTTAATTTGGAATGGAATGACTAATCTATTAGTAATGTTGTGACTGGAGGAATGTGCCAGGGATGTCCTCTCTCTTTACTGCTGTGATCCTGCAAGGGCAACCAGGAGGAGGGCCGGTAGCCTGCAGAGCTGTATAGTTCAGTGCTTAGTTGTATTTCAGCATCAGTATCCGACTAGATCAGCCCTGCAGCATCCACAACAGCAACCCAGCCGGCAGTGCTGCTCATCTACATACACCACATGTTCCTGATGAAAATCGGACCTCTGTGTTGACCACCTAAAATGGCAGGCAGAGAGAGGAGAGGGAGAGGCTGCCCTGGCTGACTGGCTGGCTGGCTGGCTATTCCGTGGGCTGCCCTGATTTACGAGCTGTATTATCAAACTCATGTCCACCATAACGTCTCTGACTTTCAATGGCAGTTTTCTGTTTTTTTGTCGTCAATTCTTTTCTGCCCTCTGGCTTGCTGCGTTTTACATGTGAGGTGTCTGTTACTCTGAGGGAACATTTGTTATGATTTAAGAGGCCCCTGCAGCAGCATAGAGCACACTTGTCATTACAGTACCTGATTATTTGATAGCCTATGCATTGTCCTCTGGATTAACTAGTAATTGCATGGTAGCAATTTGCAAAATCCTCCTGTGCATTGTTTTTTTTGTGGGGGGGTCGTCACACTGAATACTATCATTTTGGAGCAATTGCAGGCTAGTACACAGAGTAGATTACCCTATTCATCTCAACTTGAACCTATTTTATTGTAGAATAAGAAAAGCAAATTCACTACTATTAACCCTCTTTGACCTGGTAACGGTCAGTGAGTTCCAAAGCAATTTCTGCTACCTTTGAACATGTCCAGAGCAATACCGTCATCCGTCCATCATTGCTACAGGAACACTATTTTATTACTCCATTTGATTCTATACAAGGTTCATTCCCCACATTTTTATGCATCCACGGGCATTGCTCGGGCAGAACCTCATCTGGAATGAGAAGGCTCCGTGTTCTACAGTTCAAACAGGATACAGCAATGACAAATTCTGGACCTGTGGACTCATGGTGAGTGCGGAGACAGGGGGAAAAAGAGATTAAGAGGAACACCATTGTTTATCTCCTCCAAGGTGCAGGGTACTTTGTCGTTTATAAATGTTCCTAGCATTTTATTGGTTACCTCGCAGGCTTTTCAGACGGGGGGGGACTTGAGGAAGGACTCAGGAGGAGGTTTGGATACAACTTTAATAATGCGTGGCAGGGGCTAAATGAGCCATTCTGCGGTGCTTTAAGACGTCTCTCCCCTCTCACCCACCCATCCCCCCTCACGGTCTCAGGACCTGAATTATTAAAAGTGTTGTTTTCCCTTATTGCATTGCAGCAATGTGCCTCGTCGCTAGAAACAACGAGCTCTGAGCTCCAACTCCCCACCTTCATCTGCACTGTCAGGAGAACACGTGTGAGAGCAGTGGACACAGCAAAGGACACGTCACACACGCTCACAAACACACACTCACAAACACACACACACACACACACACACGCGCAGTCACGAGCAGCACACAAACACATGCACTCACAAATCCACAGACTCACAAACACACGTTCCACAAACACACACACACACAAACACAAACTATTTTTACTATACTTTTGAGGGCCTTTTGGTGATCACAGTTGATTTCATCTAAACATGTTAGATTTTCTGACCTTTACCCCTTAAACCCCATTGTACTTCAACTTAACACCAAGGCAAAAATTAAATATTTGTGTAAGTGGCTACTGGCAAAATGTCCTTCCTAAACATGATATGCCATGGATTGCTACTGTATACTGGTGTTGGCACCTGGATCTCACAACTATAGTAGTACACACACACAAACATATACAGACCCATAAATACATGCACAAACATACAGCCACACAAAAGTATAGAACCCACCCATAGGCAGACCTGCTTAATGTAGTGTGCTTAATATAAAACAATATATGTTACATTTGACAGTGACACACATTTTCCTGTGGATTTTTTTGCTCTTGACTACAACTACCTTGAGAACATATATTCTAGTGTTTGCCGTGGTCTACTGGACAAAAAAAACTTTTGTGGGTTGCCTTTTTAGGGAAGTAGGTTTGCGTTGGGGCAATAGGCTACACGTGGCTGGTGCTATTGGTTGACTGACAGGGAAGTGTGTGGCTCCAAACCCCTCATGATCTGTCTGACTCCACACCCCACTCACTTAGATAACAGGGTGAGTCACATTTTGATCCAGAGGAGTATCACGCCAGACACACTCAGTAGAAGAGACATCATGGCTCCCTTAAAAATACAATACCCACCACCTCCACACCAATGACACATGTGCGGCCAGATCTGGGCATTACAATCCATTTGAGGCACCATGTCAAATGTCCTGTTTTCATAGCCATCATTTAGCCAGTCTGTCTGTCTATATCTAATCAATGTATCTGTATATATCTAATCTATTTATCTATAGATCTAGATCTGTCTGTTTCTACCTAATCTGTCTATATATCTGTTGATCAATCTATATCTTCCCATACATATATATACTGCCAAAAATATATATTTACAGTTCAGATAAAGAAAAACAGACCACTGCACCTTTTTCTTTCCTTTCCAGAAAAGATGAAAAGGAAAGTTCTGGGTGAGGGACAGAAGTGCTCAATTTGCAGTGGTCTCTTAATTTTAACCCTTCTGTTCCTCACTCACAACTTTCCTCTTTGCAGTGGTCTCTTAATTTTTTCCGGAGCTGTGTATATATATATATATATATCAACTATTTTGTGTTGTGTATAATATGGTGGAGATCAGATGATGTAGAGAGAATGCATCCAGCTCCACCTCTATCCTACACCCCACTCCTCTACATTTTAATCAAACAATTAATAATTAATCAGAGGTTGGGCTCGATGTTGTTGAGTCTGCAGATAAGAGAGAAGCACACTGCTGAGAAGACCTAACAGAAGAAAAATACACCGGCTTTACAGACAAAACAAAAAATCCCCCCAAAAAGTTTACAGATAGACCAATAACCCAATGTCGCCAGATTAACAATGCAACACTTTATCCCTAAGTTGACATGGTCCAAATTCTATTAGAAATATTTGAAAGGTTTTTGTTTTGTTAAAATGTTTCTTTTCAGACTGCTTGCCAAGGCAGTAAAATAAATCTTACAAAACGATCTTGCTTTTTACTCTGTTTATGCATACTTAGCTTGAGCAGTATTGGCTTGATTGCTTTAATTGGGCTATGATTTTTACTAGGTTTTATGAAGTGGTGTCAGGACTGAGATCAGTTGGTCACATGACCACTCTAATGCTCTGTTAAAAAGTATCTCATCTTTCTGTAATCCAACGGATGTACACACTGTGACAGTTTTGACACAGATTTACTTGTGTTTGTGGATTGCTTGAGCTCGGTTGTCCAACCGAAATTCAACGTTTAACTTGCAGGCGAAAACGGAAACCCTGTTTCTTGCCAACATACATTTTTCATGTGCAAATGAACGTTAAATATATGACACAAAATCTACTAATTGCATCAGAATGTTTTACTTGACTTTGCCATTTGCATGATTTTATAGGCTGTAAATGTCTGAAGAGTATGCTGACATGTACAGAAACGATACCAATAGCAGTTTTGTTTAGCATTTTTTGGTGAAATGTAGACAAATTAGACGAGGGAAAGGGGTTTTTACAAGGGTATGACAAAACATATATTATATTTTCAGTTTATCTATATACTTAAAACATTTCTTTAATACTTGACTGGATAAAAATAAAATATGGTTTCTGTTAACATTTTATGAAGGGCTTGTTTCTGGCCTCAGAATGAATGCATGGGTCACCCACAACTGCCACCATCTCAATTCTACAAAAGACAAAGTTTGGTATACCTTTACATGGAAATGCATTTTACAAAATATGAATACTTAGTCTCAAGTTCATGTATTTTTCCTGTACTGACCTGTGTGTGCTAAAGCATACAGATTGCTTGTGCAGAAAGTAGGGGGGTCAGCATAGTAGTCAAATACGTTTGTATTATTTATAGAACCAGTTTTAGTGTGTTAGTGATTTTGAAACACTAACCTTCATCCATTTTGTCCTTTACAAATTTAACGATGCTTTACAATACACAGTGCAATAAGCTAACAAATCAACTGCAAAATCAAAGAAATAACATAAACATTACTTATACACAATACTGTAGTGTATAGGAATGAGGATCTACAGTGTAGTATTGCATTGTAACGTATGTATTTGTCAATCTTGAATATTCTTACTATCGATGCTTAAATTGATCTACTGACAATGGGCAAGACCCCCTGCCCAACCTCTCTCGTGGAAAGGCCGAGATTGGCAACAAGCTCAGTTATAGTCGTACAAATGTTATCTAAAACTATAGTCCTTTGTATTCCCTTTGAGCTACTTTACCCCACACATTTGAACCCGTCTTCCCTTCCATGTGCTTGGTCCATTTGTGCAAATAGCAACTCAAAAGGTGTCCTCTTTTATGCATGAATGAAGACTGATTGCTGATGGAACAAATGTTCAATCAAAACAAAAGTTTTGGAAATGAGCAGAAAGGTTCCCGTTCAAGTGAGCACTTTGTATCAGCTGAGACCATATGTTACAATCTTGTTTTGACGTGATTTACTCAACTGAGTTTGACGTTTTTGGTAAAGAGTTGTTTACTGTTTGCAAAAATGGGCTTAACATTTACATGTTCTGTGAAAGCTATGTGCTCATTACATTGTAATGTGACCAAGTGGACCCCAATGTCCTTAAAATTACCTTAGCAACCCAGAAACAGTAGTGTACATGCATTTTTGAATAAATACGTGCATTTCACAGTGGTATGATGTACATACAATATACCAATAATTCAAGAATTACATGACTCATGAGTTTGTTAAATTGTTGTTCAGCAAGCACACCAGTCGTGTTTACTCCAGTTGAATGTTATCGACAACATAAATGGAATCAAACATTGTACTGTCTCCAAACACAGTGCAAGCTGTCCTTTTTGATGGTATGGCCTGCATATCTAATTGTTTAAATTTGACCATGCCTTCCCCCGAACTTCTTAACAACGAAGATGGGGATGAAGGCTTTGTTATAAAGATAGTGAAAATGAAAAGGCGTCGCACCATTCTGTTTGTGCCTAAGAGCATCACCCATTGATCCCACTGGTCCAATGTGTCCACCCTGTCCTCAGTGTGCTGTGTTTAGCCGCAACATGACAGGATGTATCAGAGGATACATGATAGAAGCACTTGTGCCGCTATTCGCTGGGGATGGTCCTTCTTTGTTAATATTCATTCAGTAATGTGGAAAGATATTAGCAGTTGGAGCTCATTGACACTGCCCCCGAGCCTGCAGTGTATCTCTCTCCCGCTTGCTCATGCGCACATGCACAGACAGACCGGCAGAAACACACACACACACACACGCGCGGCCATCCCCCCACGCCTGGCCCATTAATAACAGTAATACACACACCGCGCCCAAGCCACCGCCGCCAGCCGCCGACAGCACCACTGACACTTTAATGGGCTTTTTTTATTTTTTTTACTTTTGTTTTTAAATAATGCATGTGCTGCTTGTCAGCACTGCTTTCAGTTCTCCCCACAGCGTGTTTGCAGCGTTCCTTTGTGCAGAAATTACAACGGGGACTTGTGTTTTCCAGTGGCTGACGCTCTATAAGCCGCATTCATCACGTGTAGGGACGCGTAGTAGTGTATGTGTAAATCAAACGTCGTGAGAGCGTGGGGCCGGCCTCTCAGCTGTTTCAGGGGTCCAATTAAGAGCAGTTCAGTTCCCTCCAGGCTGAGGTTCTCGTGCAGAGCCGGCACGTCTCTGTGGTCAGAAGCGGAGACGGAGAGCTGAGGCTACAGATGTACTGGTCCGGGCATTGGGTGTGCGCCGGCCCTGTCCCGTGTCCTCACGGAACTTAGTGCTTAGTGCCATCGAACTGAACGGGACAGCGTTTTAGCAACATTCAGAGTTTGTTTTTAAATCTGTTCATATACACCCACACAAATGATGTGGTGCCTTTTTTGCCGGTTCTGAAAAGCAAAGATAGCCATGTGAATTTGTATGTTTTCATACTTTGATACATTTTGGAGGATATATGTAATGATAAGCCTTTGTGAATATTCTGTAACAGTTATAGAGTGGGAAAGTGAATGTGTTTCATGCAATAAACAGACATTTCAGTAAAGAAGAAAGTTTTGCCATGGTCTGTCATAACCAGAGATGGGCCGGTATGCAAAACACTTTGAATTGAACTGTGTGTTTACAGACATTATCAAAAGTGTGCATTTATATTAGTAGAAAGCATTTGCAAGAAACAAACCAGAATATTTTCCTTCAACTGTATGTAAAAAATACACCTTAACATCCTTAACATCACTAACATTTGGGAACATACCGGTCCTACATACTGTACCGTCATGGTAACACAAGAGTTAGAGGTATGTCAGTTGTACACATTACATAATAACATCAACAACAAGTAGCTAATATTAGCTAGAGCTGGATTAGCTCAAATGTTATGAGCGAACAATAAAACCTCTCAAACCTTTTTAGCTTGTAGTTGGCTTTTTAATTTGCACTTACACTTGTGCAACCTGCCTGCCAATGCATCATTTTGTTCCAACCCACATCTTGACACTAAATGGGAACTTGCCTGCCTGAACCGTGCCCATTTGATCTGGTCTATGCCAAATGCATTTGATTAACATCAGGAAATATGCTTTTGTATAACAATTGCTAACCTACTACATACCACATTATGACTGACTTGTGTTCAGTGACCACACTTAGTTTTTGTATTGACTGTCTGTCTGTTTATTTATTTCCAAACATATTGAGTCATAGAAACTGAAACAACTGCATTGTCCTGGCTGAAGGCAACCAAAAGCACCGGTGTATGATTTAAAACATGATAGCATTGTGTATTGGACTACCAGTTAATTGATTAGTTGAATATTTATATTGCTTTAAATTTCACACATATCCTGACAATAATGCCTTACTCTGAATTTCTTTTAAACATACAATGCATTTTTAGTTTATGTAAATTATGGGTATATCATTGCTTTGTTTTTATATCTGCAGTTTATCAAAACTTGTCAGGTCTACTTTAAAAATTCAGTTTGGAGCTTTTGCATATATTTTTTGGGGCTGGATGTGTAAAATGTTGTTTATATGGGTTTAACCAATTAGTAAAATCCCTACTATACCTCAGTTAGCCATAAAATTACAAGTTTACAAGCAAGTGTTTCTGATGAAATGGGCTCTCATGTATTCACACAATTTAATTAGGGGTTTCTGCCACCAATCAACACCAAAAGTCCACAATGTCAAAGTGAAAAATCAAATCTACCAATTGTTCAAAATTAATAAGAAATATGAAACAGGAAATATGTGATTGGTTTAGTATTCATCCTTTTAGTCAGTAATCAGTAGAGGCACATTTAGCAGCAATATCAGCAAGAGTCTATTTGATGTCTCTACAAGCATACCACTTTGCATATCTGGACTCAGCATTTTCTGGTCATTCTTCTTTGCAAAATTGCTCAAGCGCCGTCTAGTTAAATGGGAACCTTTGCTGAACAGCATTTTTCAGCATATCCCACACGTTCTCAATTGGTTTGTGGTCCAGGCTTTCACTTGAACACTCTAGGAGACTGACCTTTGGGTTTTTAAGCAACTCCGTCTTCCCGAGCCTGTTAAGCCCTGACGCAGAGAAGCATCCTCGTAGCATGATGCTGCCACCATGCTTCACTGCAGGGATGGTTCTCCGGACGATGCGCAGTTTTAGGCTGTGACTGTAACTCCTTTAAAGTTGCCATAGGCCTCTTTGTGGCCTTACTGACTAGTGCCCTTCACGCTTGCAAATTCAGTTTTTGAAGATGGTGTGTTTACACTTGTGCTATATTCTCTGCATATCTTTATGTACTACTGTGCTCTTGCAACACCTTGGAAATATTATATATCCAACCCCTAATTGGTGCCTTCAAATAACCTTATTCCAGATTGTTTTTCACTGTTCTTTTGTCTTCGTGTAGACAGGTGTGTATAAACTGATATCTTGGCGAGCACTTTATTTGGACTCCATTAAACAAATTTTGTGACTTCAAATGTTGGTTGCACCTCGGCCCATTCTGATGTGTACTGGTGAATACTTATGCAATCGATTACCTACTTTTTGTATTTGTAATTTATTTAAAACAATTTGCATATTGTATTTTCACTTCAACTTCATGGATTTGTTTTGTGTTGATCAGTGGCAAAATCTTTAGATTGAATACATTTTATTGTGTCATGGTGTCATGTAACACAATAAAATGTGAAAGAAGTCCAAGCATAGTGAATACTCTTCAGAGCAACTGAATCATCTCCCAAATATTTGGGACACTGCATAAAATGCAAATTGAAATACAATGCCATGACGTGCCAATCATTTATCTTTATATATTATAGAAAACAGTACAAATATATCATATCAGATGTTGAAACAGAGAAATGTATTTTTTTTTAAGTCTATAAATACATGCCCATTTTGATTTTGATGCCACCAATATGTTTTGAAAATTCTGGGACATCACCTGTTCATTTAACAAAACACTGTAAGCATTGGGAGGAGATCAATTGCTGTAGTTTTGAAAGTGAAATGGGTTCCCGTTCTTGCTTGTTATAGGATTTCACCTGCTCAACAGTTTGGAGTCTCTTGTTGTTTTTTTGTTAATAATGCGCCAAATATTTTTTATGAGTGACATGTCTGGACTGCAGGTTGGCAAGTTTTGCACCCAGGCTCTTTTACTATGGCGCCCTGCTGTTGTATTTTGTGCTGAAAGTTATTTGGCATTGTCTTGCTGGAATTAGCAAGGCCTTCCCTAAAAAAGACATTGTCTGGATGGCAGCACATGTGGCTCCAAAACCTGTATATATTCCTCAGCATTAATGATGCCTTCACAGATGTGCAAGTCACCCATGCAATGTGCACTAATGCACCCCCATACCATTACGGATGCTGGCTTTTGAACTGTGTGCTGAAATCACGCTGGATGGTCCCTCTATTCCTGAGGATGTGGCGTCCATCTTTCCCAAATTGAATCTCAAATCTTTATTCATCAGACCACAGGACAGCTTTCCACTTCACCTCAGTCCATCTTGAATAGATTTGGGCCCAGAGAAGGCGGCAGCATTTTTTAAATCTTGTTTATATATTTTTTGTTCTTTGCATGTGTTGCTGGCATCAAATTCAAAGTGAGCTTGTATTTTCCCAGAAACAATACAATGTCTTATTTTCAACATTTGATATGTTAGGTTTAAACGATTTGCACATCATTGTATTCTGTTTTTCTTTACATTTTACACCACATCCCAACTTTTGGAAACGGGGTTATGCATGACATTGAATAGTGTTTTCGATTTGGGTATGGGCAACTTCACTTTTACAACTAGTGGACAAAAATCTGGGTGTGTTTGGGTCAAGGGAGTTATGATTTGTTAATGGAACAAGGGGTGTATGTCAGATGTATACTGTCCCCTATGACACATCTGATCATTATACCCTGACATTATCACTGTAGGCATCTCATTTGGATCCTTTGGATCTGCAGTTGGAACGCATCTGCTTGTGCAGTCGATTTCACAGCAGCTACGTTTCTATGTTTGTCATTTCATATAAAGTCAATAAAGGTCCGAAATCAATATTCATAACAATCAATGTGGCGTTCTCTATTATCTTCCTTTCCTGCGCAATGATTTCCTGTGATTTAATTTTCCGATCTTGATAGTGAAGCCCAGCGCCTTGCTGGAGCCTAGTGGTTCTTTTCCATTTCAGTGACAACTCTGTGTTTTCTCTCTTCTGTTTGTGTCCCTATAGGAAACACGTTGTGTAAGCCAGGAAGCATTGCTGTCTTCGGGAACGTTGTGTACAGCGGGCTGCTCAACGAGCACCTCTGGCATTTAGGAGTTCCCCTCTTCACGAGACTGGTAAGAGGACCTCTGGACCCACAAATCACACCTGCTTCTCACACTTACCTACATGTTGCGGCTCACGTGGCTCGGTGGTGCAGGGAATATTTCAGGTGGATGAATCCCTGCCTGAAGTCTCTTGTGGCCGGGTTGGACATTTGAAGTCGTTATATGTTCCATGGTATGAAAGTGTTGCACGGTGGGTTTTAAGACAAGGAATCCCCGAACACATCCACAAGTGTTTTTTGTTTTTATTTGAGCCTTTTGAACGGCTTTGGTTTCTCTAAAGGTTTTGAGCTGTAAGCTATGCTAGCCCCACGCGAGTACAACTGAAGATGTCAAGGCAAGTCTTTACGTCTTCCTCATTCTTCTCTGGCCCTGGATACAGAGGAGAAGGCATTATTTTTGCTCTCCCGTTGAGGTTATTATAGAGAAACAGTCTAGTTTCCTTTGGAAAAAAAAGAGCCTAACCAGCTAAATAATTCATGAAATGTAGTTCCATCCAGACAGCCTAAGCAAAAATGACAAGATCATAACTAAGGGTTTGAGTACAAGTTGATGCTTGGTTTAAGAATTACAGATAAACATTTTCTCCTTTATGTCAAAAGAAAATTGAATGTTGTTTTAGTCTAAAATAAAATCTCACTTTGAAATCTGCTGATGTCATTAGGCATACAGGTGTTGTATAATGCAGCACTAAGGAATGTTGGCTTACTCAAGATTGCATTGCTTGTTGTATAAGTTAATCGATTTTCTGTTTAGTTTAAACTATATTAGTCTTGCTTACAATTGAATAGATAAAACATGCTACTTATGAGTTATGAGTGCAGTTATCGCTGTACTCACTGATTAAGACAAAAGGGTTGCACTTAATTGGCTTACTCGAACTAGATAATTCAGTTGATCTGATCAAACACATAATAGTCCAATTTAAAAGTCAACACAGAGCTTTAACCCTAAAAAACTGCTCCTGGTGGATATCATGTTGACATTTGTGCCCAGACAGCGTAAATCAGTCTTAACTTAAAACTATGTTATGATCCTTCATACATTGAAGTGACACATTTAGAGCTTCAAATAAATCATGGAAATATGTTTAATTCCTTCCTTTTTGTTCACGCCCATTCAGAGCTGTTCACTCTTCCTTGACCCTCAGCCCCACCCATCCCCATGTGATGCCCTTTCCCATGAGGTCATGAGCCAGACTGAAACAATGTAGTAGATGTGCAGGCCATCACTGTGCCATACAACTAACCCATACTGAGTAAGGGGAGCAATACAAACATTATGTCATAAAATATATTTTTTTTAATTGATGTTCGCCACACAGTTCTCACGCTCAGATTGTCTTCTGTAGTCAGCTTGTCATGGTTTTCCTACAAGTACCCCATCACAAGTTTCACCACTGATTGTTTTTGATTAGCGCCGCCTGCATTCAGGGCTGAAATGTTGGTGAGAGCAGTAGTAACACGTTTGCAGTTCGCGATGGCTGTAACCTTGCAAAAACCCTGTGGTTGCTAATCGACAGGTACTGACCAGGGAAGCCCTATTGACAGGAGCCTGCAGCTTAGCAGACCAATTAAAACTAATCTTTCGACCAATCATGGTTAAATCAAGGTTGTCATTTTCAATGTATTTCCTTATTTACAGAGCATCTTTTTGTTAAGTCGCATACAAATCCACATTATGAAGAAGCCATTTCTCTAAAGAAAAATGCATTTTGATAAAAAAAAATAAAAAAACATTGAGGTTTGTAGTGTCCATTTTGTAAGGTTATTGATTGTTATGCATTAGCATTCATTTACACTCAGCAGGGGGAGCCAGTACCAAGCTATGTAGACAGGCCCATGTTAACATCAGAGATTGTATGAGCCTGAAGCCAAGAAAAATCCTCATTTCTAGAAACTACACTTTTCCCTAGACCATGTTGCTATTTTGCCAGAGTCAAACATTTATATACACCGATGTTGACAACATTGCACAGAGAGCAGCAAGAAAAATGAGGGGAGAAGACATAGCCCTTTTAATTAATATTTAAATGATTATTATTTGTTTAAGGTCATCAGCGTTGTACCATGCTATTCCAGGTGGTCAGAATAAAGTTATTTTAATGAGAGGTCTCATTTTAATATGACCTTTACACACATGGATCACACAGCGCTCATGCCCATTTTATTTCTCTTTTTGTTATTATAATTATTATCATCATAATTATTATAACAAGCAGGGCGGAACATAAGCCGATATGCCCTGGCTTATAATTTTTTTTTTTTTAAATGGAGGAATGTCGCCGGTAAATTTTTTAGCACAAGTTAAAATGAAATGCCAAGAAAACTGTAATCGGTTTTATCATCACCGCACGTCCGACACATTAGCGTTTGTGGATTGAACTGAAAATATGCAGACTATATCCTTCAAAGTGCTTTGTGGTTAGACAAGATCCCACTGGGAAATGAGAAAAGGCCTTTATGTAATAGAGAGATGGGGGACACCTTGTTGTCCTGCGCAGAGCTCAAGTTCAGTCGGCTCTTATCCTGGCAGACCCTCTGACGTCATATGCAGCTTGTGATGACCGCTGCATTCCAGCTCCGTGTGTACACGTTCTGGTCGTAAGGATCTACGTTAGACTTCCAACTCAACCGTTAATCTGTTCACTTACGAAGAAATTGATATATCGTGCTATGCAAAATATGCGCCATTATCTCATTGACAGTCACTTTCCGGTCACTTCTTAAACCGGCAAACGTACTTGTTATAACATTAGCTCTGAACAAGGGGGTGATTTTAGATTTTTCCCAGGGTTGTGGTCTTAGGTCAAACGTAATGCTTGGCATCGTCTTTCCAGCGGCGGACCCGACGGGTTGATAATCCGCCGCGTGGATTTAACTGTTGTGAACGTGTCTGTGTACGGGTGTGCACATGCAGCACGTTGTCATGGCAGGGTGTCAGATGCTGTGTGAAGTTAGAACCAAACTACAGTCAGGTAATTAGCCTGGACACGGAACGGATCTGTGGGAAAGAGTACGCTGTGATATGTCACAGGCAACTTTGCTGATAGGTATCAAAACAAATAGAACATGTCCAAAAAGTGAACTGCACGCACGCACGCCCCAAAACAGAAAACGCGTACACAGTCGGAGAGAGAACACAATAAATGATTCAGAGCATGGTGGCTGGTGCTGGGATGAAGCCTTTGAAGGATGAGGAAGTGATAAAGACATCAAACAGCCTACCTGTCTGGGAGGTGGCTTTCATTTAAATGTTTAAAGGGGGTTTTAAGCAATAGAAATGTGTCTACTGTTCTTGGTCAATGGAGAAACAGCGAAGCACATTCTGGGGATGAGTGCTTCTCAGGGTTCACCAGTCACTGACAAAAGCACTGGCGCCTCAGAATGTCAAACGCTGTTTTTAAATGGTTGCCAACAAGTCAATATCCATCCTACCAAACACAGCTTTTCTGAATGTCAATAAGTAT
This sequence comes from Esox niger, assembly GCA_016801105.1. NCBI lineage: Eukaryota > Metazoa > Chordata > Actinopteri > Esociformes > Esocidae > Esox > Esox niger. Next base: position 35,536 of record JACXGJ010005280.1, read on the forward strand.
ACCTATTTTAACCTGTCACTTGTTTTACAGATACACTATTGTGTCTGCTATAGATTTACAACATTTGCTATAAAGGATTCCTCTCTCTCTGTTTCTCTAGCTCTAACTTTCTCCCACTCACACACAGGCACACTCACTGCCTCCCTCAATCAAACGCACAAACACTGGTAATGTAGATAATGAAACCTTGTCATGTAGCTTTTCTGTGTTGTGGCACTGAAGTGACTCCGCAGTGCTTCTCTCTGAGGGCAGGGGATCAGTGGGACACACTCGTTCATTACCGGGTGTGTTGGGTTGTATTGTTGTTCACACTTGGACAGCAAGGCGTCGCAGGCAGTGAGTTGTACTCACGTTTGTCTGCTCCGCCCCCGTCAGACAGACTTACCGACTGACACACAGACAGACAGACAGGCAGAGATACGGACCAGGTTTGGCACCCCGGTGACTTTGCCAGGGCACAGCTCTGAGCACTCTCTCTTCTCGGTGTCAAGATGCCTAACAAACGATGCGTTATTAACATTAGCTAGATGGACCACATGTGCGTGCTAGGTTTGATGTTCTCTATTTGTGTATACAGTGGTGTTTGTTTGCTTGTGGTTGCACGGTGCGACAAATAGGTATTTATGAACAGAGTATTTCATCGACATGAATTGGGAATCATTTTTTCTACAATTTCACAGTGACGCATCTCTGACAATTTCATGATCATATCGGAAGATGTCACTTTTCAAGTCAATTTCCTTTTAAAATCCTTCTTTCTGCAAAGGCCAATTCCCCCACAGCTAAAACCTTTCTGGGTGGTTCCACCTGTTCAACTTCTTACCGTAGTTAGAAACCTGATCTTCTTATTACAGAGATGTTATATATAGTACCTGTCGGGATGATGCCGGCGCAGAAAAGTACATCTGTGTATCCTTACCAGCTGTTCTGGAAACTATTCTTTAATTACAGTGAAGTGTCATCACAAACACTCTGTTTTTTGAGACGCAGGATGGTGAATCCTCTCTTCCTGTCTTTGAGCCAACCAACACAGAAGCCCATTAGCTGAGACAGCTGAGCCCAGCCACCATAGAGTCAACTATGGGAGAAATGAGGCTGGATCTGAGGTGTAGAACCATTTCCAGTAAACCCCAATCACCTCCAGACCCCGAGCATGATTCTGAGTGCTCTGGGGACCACAGTTCAATGCTCGGACTGTCAAGGTTTCCATATCTGATGTGAAGATCCAGGTCAAACCGCGAGTATGGTGTCATTCCTGCTGAGATGATATAGCAGGAGGTGTGGGGGGGGTTCCGGAGCTGAGAACAGCCATTTTAGTGCGGAATAAAGTGCATTTAAGTCATTTACTTGCTCCTTTCTCTCTGAAAGCTCCGTAATGGACAGCAGATTCCCCAGGGGTGTGGGGTTGGGGGGGGTCTAAATGGGCGGGAAAGCCACTTGCATAAACACTATAGACGACGGAAAGAAAACTGGGCTGGGGAGAGAACGAGAGTAACAACATGTATAGACCCAGACCCTCAGTCTTCTCCCATTCCATTTCTATTTCCATTTAATGGGTAATTGAGAGCTGAAGATCCCAGGAAGGAGACATGGATTATGTGATTCTAAAATGACTTCAGGTTCTCCATTTATTTTCTCCGTTCTACCTTTTTTTCTAATCCCTGAAACCCCGAATGGCCTGCGCATTCGTTTCTGTCTGTGATGCACCCTCTACCCCTCCGTCTCCCTTTCCCTCCCTCCATCTTTCTCTCAGTTCCTTTGCACTCTCTCTCTCTCTCTTTCCCCTACCCCTCAGTTATTTATGAGGAAGACTTGAAATAGACTTCAGTATTTGATAAAAGCGTGATCCTTAATCCGAGTTGCCTGAGAAGTGCATTTCATTTTTATTTCCCATCAGAGATTGATGGAGGGGTGAGGTGGTTATCCCACTTTGTGTATGTTGACGTAACCCCATTGGCTCCAGTGGACGTTTAAAAAGATATGGACGATGTGTCTGTTAACGGCAACAGTAAGAGATTGTGTGCTCGGTGGTGGTGGTGGGGGGGCTCTTGTGATCTAGCCATAACAAAAGAAAAAAGTCTTCCGAAATGTATTTTTCATGTGCTTATTTCTAAGCAAGGCAATATTGTTTCTGTCTGGATGTCACTTTTCACATTTGTTTTGTCTTTCTTCATCATTTGCTTGGCCCTTGTAGAATTTACCAGCCAGCATCTGGAAAAATCACAAAATGTTTAACCAAATTTTTGTTAGTTCCTGTAACTGCCAAGATTTTACATTTCAGCGGTCAAATTCTCATCACATTGCAACTATCCATTCAAAACTTGTTGTTTTTCTTCTCAAGAAAAGTGATTTTGAAAAATGGTAATACATTTAAAATGACAGTAACGCAATATATGAACGAGGCCCCTTGTGTACCCAATTCACTCAAACCCAGCTGCAAACTGTAAATTTAACTCAGCCTCCTTATGTGGCAATTACAGATGGGAAACAGAACGTGAATATATCTCCTCTGTTCATTACCACAATGTTCTCTATGGCTGGCAAATGTTCTTTTGGATCCTACAACAAATTAGCTTGTCCCCCGGGACATCTTTTATTGGACGATCCAGCAGAGGAGTGCGCCACAGAAACCACTCCGACTCTCTGCAGTCTGCCCCCGGTTGCCACGGGGTTAATATTTAAAAGCGCGAGCCCCCCAGTCGTGTATTGATGATGTGTTTTGAAATTTGCTGAGGCAGGCTCGTTGTTACAATGCTGTCTAAAAGATAGGCGAGCCCCCCTCCCTTCTCTTCCCTTAACAGCAGCCAGATGGAGAACACGCTACAGCATGTAATGTAATGGAGCCCACTCAGCACACACCCCGCTCAGCAAAGCCCTCTCCCTTCGTGCACCTAAACAAATTTAGCAAGCATTTTTTTTTTCTTTCAATCTATACGCCACACGTACATTACCAGTCAAAAGTTTGGACACGCTAACTCATTCACTTGAATGGGCGAGTGTATATCGCCACCGCTTACACTCGCGTCCATCGGAAACCCCTCCTTCCTTGACTCAAGTGCTCCGTTTGGTCGTGGCTGAAACACGATAGACGCACCCGCACGACCTTTGACCAATAATGGCTAAAAACGATAAATATAAGAATGCAAATGAGTGAAAACAGGTGAATTCTTCTAATTCCCCTCGGTGTTATTAGTCTGTATTCGTGCTCCCAGAAGTAGCTCTGTTCCCTATTATTTTAGTTTTTGGTGCTCCCGCTCTACAGCTGATGCTGAAGTGTACCTCACCTCCAGTCATTTCCCAGTGATCCTCCCAGTCCTGCCTAAGGTAGCCCGCCACCGCCAATAGCATCATCGTCAGCCGAAACCCAAGCACCCCCCCACCCCACCCAGCCCCACCCCCGCTCTGCCGGTTTCCCCACCACCAGCCTCCACCCCCGGCCGACCCCCTCCCCCGTCTTCAGCCTCCTCCATCGCCCTCCCCGTGATGCTAAAAGTTACAGTACCGTCTGTGCGGTCCCGGTGTGTTCGGCGCGCAGCCCAGCGGTTCTCCGTGCAGGGGTACACAGCTCCGGTGGAGGAATGCTGGAGGCAGCTGTCAGGTACAGCCTGCTCCTGCTCTAGTTGAGCCTCTGCACCGTACTGACTGATTTCACATTCGCCAATAAGAAACAGCACAAGCCAAGACACAGAGGAAAACCCAGAGAGAGAGAGAAAGAGAGAGAGAGAGAGAGAGAGAGAGAGAGAGAGAGAGACACAGAGCGAGAGAGAGAGAGAGTCGAAGTGAGTGGTGTGGAAAGGCAGGGAGAGTTGAAGAGTATCAAAAGCAAAAGGAGGTTACAACACCTCCCAAGCTATCTTTCCTCTCTCCTGTCTGCTTACTCCTCTCGCTGGGGCTGAAAACAGAGGAAAAGGCAGCTTTTGAAAAATTAAGGAAAAGAGAAAGCAGCCGCCATAGAGAAACGAGGAGCAAAGCTAGTCAAGCCCCATTGAATAGTTGAGAGGGAGGGCTGCCCCAGTGGAAGAGGGACCAGTAAAGCACTCGTTCCAAACGGTCAGACTTGCCTCTCCTCCTGACACCCACACTGGCTGGACTTGTCCTACCGCTCAGCGCCTCTCTCCGCTGCGACTGCACTCTCACCTGTCCCTCGTCCGAAATGATGATGTATTTCTGGGTGAGTACGGCACCTGAACGATGTTCTCTTTTTGTTTACCGTAGTGCTGCCTCCAACTGCAGAGGGTATAGTGTTCGTCAGATGTGCGTTTTTTCTGTGTGTGTGTGTGTGTTTGTGAATTTGAAAGGGAGAGATTCTATTTGCGCCTGTATATACAGATGTTGGAGTATCTACCTGATTGGTAGTGATGTAGTCGTTGCAGGTTTGTTTTGTCCTCGAAATTTATTCATTTGCCTTTCACTGGTGTGTGTGTGTGTGTGTGTGTGTGTGTGTGTGTGTGTGTGTGTGTGTGTGTGTGTGTGTGTG
>JACXGJ010005281.1:0-39904 GCA_016801105.1 Esox niger
AGTCCACGATCATCTCTTTATTCTGACAGACGTTGAGAGAGAGGTTGTAGTCCTGGCACCATGTAGTGAGGTTCCTTTCCTCCTCTCTGTAAGCAATCTCATTGTCGTTGATGAGACCCAGGATGGTAGTGTCGTCCGTGAATTTGAGGATGATGTTGGAACTGTGTGTGGCCACGCAGTCATGCGTGAACAGGGAGTACAGGAGGGGACTCTGCCCTGTGAGTATGCAGCCCTGTGGGGCTCCAGTGATCAGGGTCAGTGCATATTGTGAGGTTGCCCATTCTCATTACAGCATTGAACTGTCTTGAGAACTCTTCATCTTGTTCCTCAACTCATTCCAGAATAATGTATGTGCAGTGTGGCAGAACATTGCCCAGAGCATCACACTCCCTGTAAAACAGTACAAGATAGTATGCAAGTCTTTGGATAGCCCAGGGAGCACATTTGGTTCAATAATCAGACGGATGCTGCATCACACCACCCAGGCACTGCCAGGAAAAGGATGTCCATCAAAACAATACCTGTGAAGGACCAACAGAGTGCTGTAACTGGGAGTTGAGTAATGGTGCACCTAGTGCAGGCTCTTGCCTGAGCAACATTTTATTTGGGGTCCCCTCTCCCTAGCAGTCGCAGGCCCCCTAGCGGTCAGGGGCCCTAAGCAACTGCTTATTTCACTTATGCCTGGAGCCAGTCCTGGGTGCACCAGTCAATCAAATAGCTCTGCATGATGTTGGATTGTATTGGAGGGTGGTTAGTAAGAAGCCATCACTCAACTACCATTTGAGAGCATGAAAGTGACAGCTAATGTGAGAAAATGTTTTGTGATCAAAGTAGGTAGAGCTTTATGACCAAAACACAAAGTACTTTGTGTGGGGAAACCTGGCACTATACATGCCTCAAGACACCACCCGTACAGTGGTATTGGCAGCAATATGCTGTTGAGATTCTCAACAGTAGAGACTGGGCATCTTGGTAAAATTGAAGGAAGAATGAATTGATCAAAAAACAAGAAAAATAGCAAAATAATCTTCATCAGTGCTAAAAAAAAGCTTTGGAGAAAATCCTCCTGTCAGTATTTGTGTAGTGATAGAGGAGGAACCAGGCACAGGCAGAGTGGCAGTTGATGTAGCTTCTTTTAATTGAAAAGAAACACAAAGTACTTTCAAACAAACTGAAACAAAGCAAAAGGTTTAAACAAAACCGGCACTCACGACAATAGGTCATTAAGGTTCAGATCCAGTGATTGTGCTGACTACTCCATTATAGACATTATACCAGCTAATTGCTTCCTCCATAAATAGTATTGGCAAAGTCTGAAGCTGTGTTTTGGGTCATTCTCTACAGTAACAATGGAAAATAATGTTTTTTATTGAAATATATTTTATGGTGTAAGAAGAAACTGAAGTGGCTTAGATGTGCGTTTGCAAAGGGGAATTTGAATGTGAGATTTGTTTCCCACATTCCAGCTAGCATGTTTCAACTGCGCTTCCATTGTTATGTTTTATATTATTAAGGCAAGTGTCATAAGATACTTTCTATTGTTGTTTAGTGTATCATTTTCACAAATTTAACATGATCTGGATTTGATCTCGCACCACAGCAAGACGATAGAAAGTCGGCGATGCAACATTATTGCATTCACAGCATACAACTCAAATGTGAGCCATGATTCGTAAATTCACAGCATACAGCATAGTGGCAGCTGGAATTGTCATGTATCATTTAGATCTGCAACACAATCTGAAAGACTTTGGACAGGGGCAGCACAAGTCTTTTGATCCTGGTACCTGGGAAGTGTGGGCCAGGACCTCATGTCTTCATAAGTTGAAACAGTGCACGAGACAAGGAACATTTTGAAGTGCATTCCTTAGACTTACGAGTATTTATAGTGGCGAGCGAGAACTGACCCTACTCTCTTAGCACATTAATATTGTAGCATAAATCCTTGGGGCTGAGATAACATGAAAAACCATAAACCATTAATACACATCAGTGAATACATAATTGTAAACCATGACTCGTATATAGACAACATTAAAGTCACAAATGCATTGTCGGAAATGTAAAAGAAAATGTACAAATGTAAGTCACTATCTTCAAACAAACACAACATAGTTCAAACAAACACAACATAATTTGTATAAATGAAGCCAGATTTTTCACTCAACAGTTTTGTGTTAGAATTGTCAAGTGTGCTTTTGTTGATCAGGTTGTGTGTGTGTGTGTGTGTGTGTGTATCGGAATTTTGGCAGTTACGTTCAGAATTATTATTATTCACAGCATGCAACAAGCCAGCAGCCCGTCAGGAGACAAGCTTTCTGCTGCTGCGGACGCCGATCTTCTGCAAAGCGTCTAGCCAGCAGGCCGCCAGCTGCGGGCCGCTTTTTTTATAGCCCTGATCAGTATCAACAATACCCTGATCAGTGGCCCGATGGCGGCTAGCAGCTTTTATGCACTAAACTCAGTGGAATATCTCATGCCCCAATATTAGGTTTTATTTATAATGATCCTTTATATTAATTGTGGTCATATCACAAATGACAATGAACTGAATTAAATCTTAACCATTTATTTCAAATAGTGCAAGATGCATACAAAAAGACATGCATTATACAGCAAGCATACAAAATAACCATGTGCAAATGAATTGAATTAAATAAAAAATTCTAACAGTGCAAGAAAACATGTGCAATATAACTGCCCTGCAACAGATATAGATGAATCTGTATTTGAATGTGAAAAGTACAAAATAAACATAATACAATACAAAATAAATAAGGGCTAGAATTCAAGCATTGTGGTGTTATTTCAGTTTCAAGGTTAATTTGTCAAATGTACCAAACAGCCTTAAGGTACCCACACACGGGCTGCGATAGCAGTGAATATTCTCAGACTTTCAATTGCTTGCGGTTTGCTGCCCATTGCCCATCTCCATCATCATAAACTAGTTTTTATATGGTACAAAAAACACTTACGGTGCTTTTCCACTGTATGGAACCAGCTCGACTCGGCTCGCCTTTTTTGCTTTCCCACTGGCCAAAAGTTGGGATAGTACCTGGTCCTGATACATTTTAGTACCTGCTTCATCGAGGTTCCAAGCGAGTTGAGGCAATACCAAAATGTGACGTGGAGACATCTGTTTGGACAAGAGTGACTCAAAGCATGCAGCAAAACAAAACAAGCTGTTCTGTAAGTGGTCTTACGTCAGAGAATGGTTTCATGAGATGACAATGGCGTGTCTTTGTGAATCTGTCCCAAAAATCCTTGCTTTGAAATGGGTTAAATTCAGTGCTAGTGCATAGGACCAGAGTCGTGATTTAAGTGATTGTATTTTCCCAAAACTCCTCTCAGTTTGGTCCTATGCACTGGCGTTGAAATCACCTTGTTATCCCCGTGAGTGACCAACAAAGACATATTGTTTTTGTAGCCCACAAAGGGACCTCATCGTTTTCCTCAGGGTTTTTCTATGCTGGCTTACATTGCACTGGTGGCTTACATTGCACTGGTCAATGTAGCAATTGTCAAGCCAAACAGACCCAGTCTACCAAGCTTTCTAACAATTTTTGCCGTCTGCAATGTATTAAGACAAAAAAGTTACTGCTCACACGTTCTTCCTCGCTATTACCAGTATAAACGCTGCCTTGTGTACAGTAGTCTACTCTTGAGTCAGTCGGCATGGTATTATACTTGGCAGTTAATAAGGCAATTATTTATACCTTTTAATTGAGATGGAGGGGTTATGTAGGTTGTTTAAAATGTGTTGGTGTTGAGTTGTTAAGAGGTATTTGCTTTAATCTAACAGAACATTGCAGTTATGTATTTATACTGCAGGGTGATAATTCTATTCTACTTTTTCCCTGTTTTTCAATCTGGGACTGTGACCATGTTATCCAGATTCAGTTTACTTTGATTTGCCTCTTTGTTCAAAGCTTGTTAATTTAATAGAAAATCGATGGTGTTCATTCAATAGATATTTCTGTTCACTGCAGGGTTTACGTTAGATTGCAAATGCTGGCTTTCGGTATCAAATGTATTATATCTCCATTGTTGTTCCTGTGTGTGCCACGTTGGAGGTGGAGTCATGGCAGTTTTCCTGTGATGTCACTAATTATAGCTCTTTACAATGTAGTTACAAGTAAAGAGCTGTAATTTGAAACAGTGTCTGTTTCCACAGTTGCACTGTAGTTACAGGAGGGCTGTCATTTGAAGCTGTGTCTGTTCCCAAATAGTTAGATTTTAGCTACGAGGAAAACAGCTGTAATTTGAATCAGTATCTGTTCCCACATAGATGCGCAGTAGTTACACCTACCAAGCAAGTACCTTTGGTGCAGTCAAATGGAGTGGACTCTGATTCACAGTAAATATAAATGTAACACAAACTAATTAATTACCATTTAAAATGAGAGGATATGTTCAAAATAAAATAGACCTAAAATAGAAATTAATCAATTTGGACAGAGACATTTAAAAAACATCTGTCAATTCTAAACATTTTATTCAAACAAATAAAAACAATTAAATACTACTACAAAACAACTTTTGTTCAAAATCTGTAATTGTCTCATGTTGTGCTGGTCTTACAGATAACTTTCGTACTTTTCTTGTCCTGAAAAGTTGATAATATCCTAGAAGAAAAATTTGGTTTTATATTTTTCTAGTTAAAAACTTCCCAATAAAAATATTGTTATTAATATTAACTGACTGAAGGCAGCATACATTAATAATTAATTTAAGATCGAGTAATACACATCTACAAAAAATGTAGGGAACACTTAACGGGTCTCGAGGAAGGAAAGACATTAATGATCAAAATCTTGACTGAACATTGTATAATTAGTTGAGTACTAGATTCAAACTCACACCAAAAATGTAAGTATATAATTGAAATAACAGACTGTTCAAACTTTTTATGAATTTCATCACGGCAATTTATAATGTGACTCAAGAGTGTGTATGGCCCCCACGTGCCTGTATGCGCTCCTGACAATATCTGGACATGGGGGATATCCTCCAAGACCTGGGTCAGGGCATCAGTGAGCTCCTGGACAGTTTGTGTTGCTACTTGGTGGCTTCAGATGCATCGATACGTAACATCCCAGAGGTAGACAGTTTGATTCAGGTCTGGGGCGAGGTCAGGGCCAATCAATGGCATCAATGCCTTCTTCATCTAGGAGCTTCCTACAAAGACTGGCAAAATGAGACCAGGAGGAACCCAATGCCCACTGCACCAGTGAGAGGTTTGACGATGGATCTGAGGACTTAATACCCGGTGCTAACTGTCAGAGTACCATTAGCACATGGAGGTCTGTGCGACCCTCAAACGCCATGTGCCTTCCCTGACCATCACCAAACCGGCCGTGCTAGATGATGTTGCCAGCAGCATAATGATCACCTCAGCATCTCCAGACTCTTTCACATCTGTCACATGTGCTCAGAGTGAACTTACTCTCATCTGTGAAAAGAACAGGGCACCAATTACCTGCCAATTCTGCTGTTTTCTGACGAATGCCAATCGAGCTGCTGAGCTGTGAGCACAGGTCCCACTAGAGGATGTTGGGCCCACGTCACCCTCATGGAGTCTGTTTCTGACAGTTTGGTCAGAAACATGCACACCATCAGCCCACTGAAGAGTAATTTTGTATGGCTCTGGCTCCTGTACCTCCTTGCACAACGGAGCAGGTAGGTTGTCCTGCTGCTAGGTTGTTGTTGCACTTCAATGGCCCTGTCTAGCTCTCTTCATGTAACAGCCTGGAATCTCCTCCATGCTCTTGAGACTGTACTGGGAGACACAGCAAACCTTCTTGCTAAGAATGTGCCATCCTGGAGGAGCTGGACTGCCTGTGCAACCAGAATAAGCTGCAGGTACCGCCTCATACTACAAGTGGTGACAAGGACACTAGCAAAACAAAAAATGAGAGAAGAATCAGTCAGGAACGATAAGGAGACAGTAATTTGCTGTGGCCACCACCTGTAAAAAATTTTTTTTGAGGTTTTCTTGCTGTTGCCTCTCTAGTGCATCTAGTGTCACTTTCATTTGTGTCACTTTCACGTACTGCATTTGACAACATTGAATTACGGCAGTTGATACATTTCCAAAGTACTGGTGAAGTTGGAGATTTTGGCACATTCTATGCAATCATTATGGCAGACTTGGATACTATGATTGTTAGAGCTTCAGACTTTGTACACAGGCCTTGTGATCATCTGCAGATCGAGTTGATTGGTAAATCTTTGATATCACTCATACATGTGACCATGAAAGCAGATTAATATAATGAATGCAAGTTTGGTAATTTACTTGAAAGTGTTATGCCGAGAAATGTTGAGATTATGACTGATGAATCACTAGAGCTGGTGGTACAAATTGCCAACACGGTCCCCTATGGCATAAAGCTCAAACACTGCTGATAAAGCAGATTATCAATAAAAAAGAAGGCATTTATATGTGGCTGTGAATAATGATCCTACTTGTTTTTTCATTCGTTTGATGGGTATGTTGAGGCCCTAGTTAGTGGTCGTGAGCTACATATGGGTGCTGGTTTAGCGTTAAATGATTGTGTGGCATTCACAGATATTGTTTGGTTTGAAGAAATAACAGGATGTAAAATTGTTGTCTTTCATCTAACACGTGATGGTCACTTCACCAAGTTCCAAAACAGCAATGACACCCACCCTAGAGCCGTCTTTATGTACTTACACAATAACCACTTCTATGGCATCTGGCAGTGTCTGTCTTCATGAAGATTATCGTAACCAACCCCATAACACAAAGCAGTGCGCAGACTGTATGCAGATATGTTATTCTGACTTTGTTATAGACATCATAAAGGCTTGAGGCACCACAAAAGTGTGGGTTGTTGGGTTAGCAGGTGTGATCAGAAGAAGTACTGTGTTGATTACGGCTGTTACGACAACATTAGTATTACCAACTATAAAGCGCACAAGTGAATGGCTAACATTTGTCCAAATTGTAACGTGGATCTGTCTGTTGAAGTGAATCATCAGTGTTTTATTTATCCCTCTAAATACGAGGATCCCAGTGAGCGCTATACAGTCCCCTCCAAAAGTATTGGAACCATAAGGCAAATTCCTTTGTTTTTGTTGTTCACTGAAGACTTTTGGGTTTAAGAGTTCAGAATTTCAGCTTTCATTTCCTGGTATTCACATCTAAATGTGTTAAACAACTCAGGAGATACCACCCTTTGTGGGAACCCACCCATTTTTCATGTGAGCAAAACTATTGAAACATGTAACTGACAGATGTTTTATTTTTGCCCAGGTGTTGACTTTTAGGTTGATTGTTCAAACATTTAATAGCTTGCATGACTAGTCTAAGTTTCCATTCTTGGTTAATACCTATGAAGACTGCATTTCTTGTTAAAGAGGTTAAAACAACATGAAGACCAGAGAGCTGTCTATGGGAGAAAAGCAAGCCATTGTCAAGCTGAAAAAATAAGGAAAATCGACCAGAGCCATTGGACAAACATTGGACATAGCAAGCACAACAATTTGGAATGTCCAGAAAAATAAAGAAACTACTGGTGTACTGAGCAACAGACGTCAAACAGGTCAGCCAAGGAAAACAACAGTAGTTGATGACAGAAATATTGTGAGAACTGTGAAGAAAACCCCCAAAACATCAGGAAGTGACATGACCAATGACCTCCACCGTGCAGCGGTGGAGGCATCACAATCCACTGTTAGAAGAAGACTCAGAGAGCAGAACTATAAAGGCCACACCACACGATGCAAACCGCTCATCAGTAGTAAGAATCGGAAGGCTAGATTGAAATTTTCAAAAAGTACAGATATGAGCAACAAAAGTTCTGGAACAAAATCTTATCGACTGATGAGACCAAGATTAATCTCTACCAAAGTGATGGAAAGTGTGGAGAAAGAAAGGAATTGCTTATGATCCGAAGCATACAAGCTCATCTGTGAAGCACGGTGGACATAATGTCATGGCTTCAGCATGCATGGCTGCTTTTGGAACAGGCTCATTAATATTTATTGATGATGTAACAGATGATGGTAGCAGCAGAATTAATTCTGAAGTGTACAGAAACATTTTGTCTGCCAATTTATGGACAAATGCATTGAAACTAATCGGGAGGAAGTTTATCATGCAGCAGCACAATGACCCAAAGCACATTGCCAACAAAACAAAGAACTTCATCAGAGGATAAAGGTGGAAGGTGTTAGACTGGCCAAGTCAATCACCTGACCTTAGGTCAATAGAGCATGCATTTCACCTCCTTAAGAGGAGACTGAATGGAGAAACACTCCAAAACAAACAAGAACTGAAAGAAGCTGCGATAAAAGCCTGGAATAGCATCATAAATGAAGAATGTAACAGTTTGGTGATGTCAATGGGTCGCAGGCTTGAGGCAGTTATTGCAAGCAAGGGTTACGCCAACAAATTGTAAATATTATTTACTTTAAGATAATTTGTTCTGTCACTTTTGCTCACCTAAAAATGCTGTGGTGTTATACAAACGGTGATATGTCCTAAGTTGTTTAACACATCTTAGATGTGAATACCAGGAAATGAAAGCTGAAATTCTGAACTCTTGTCTCATACTCATCTTTTGATCTTAAACCCAAATGTCTTCAGTGACCAACAAAAACAAAGGAATGTGCCTTGCCGTTCCAATACTTTTGGAGGGGACTGTATATTTTAAGATTGTGAAACAGTTGCCAATCATGTGAACGGTGTACACACTGCAAATGTTGTGTGAGCAATAAGGTTTGATAACGAGACGTGGGGTTCAGGCAGAGATGGTTGTCGCTGCTTTTTTACAAAAGTTTAGGCAGCCGAAATATGCTGACTACATATTCATAGCACACAGCCCTAAAAGTTTTGATGGTTACATCTTGATGCAGTACCTTGCTCATGATTTAGCAAGCTCATGATTTTTACAGATAGCACAATCAATCAGAGATACATTGATAGTCATTGCTTCCTACCGATTAAGCTGGTGGCCTTGCCACGTGCTGTGGGTTTTAAGGACTCGAAAAAAGGCTATTGTCCTTACAGGTTTAACACCAAGGAGAATGAGAACTATTTTGGTCCCCATCCGGAACCACAATACTACGGTGTGAACACCATGATGGCTAAAGAAAAATATTTGTTTTTGCAATGTTACAACAGTTTCTGTAGACTCCTTTCTCATGCAGGATGAAATTAAGGTTAACTGTTTGAATGATGTGGTCATCTTGAGAGAGGGTTGTAAGCGCTACAGACTCTAGTTCCTGGAGTGTGGTAGCGTTGACCCATTCCAGTCAATTACGATTGCTTCAGCTTGCATGAAAGTCTTTGGCAACAGATTCCTCCCAAAGGACACTATTGCATTGGTCCCCTCAGACAACTACAATTGTTGTCAGAAGACATTCTCTAACAGCTCAATCCAATGGCTTGAATATGTGGCCTCTGGCGAGAAATATCAATACAGCATTCCCTGAACCAGGGTGAAATGAAAATTGGTGCCTTCTATGTTGATGGATATGTTGAACACGGTGGTGTGTGCACAGTCCATGACTTTCTATGCTGTTTCTGGCACAGTCATCCAAAGTGTCATTGTTCAACAAGCACAAACCCGGTAACAAAGATTCAGTACGGGATGATGCGCCAACAAGGGCTGACAAAGCTTGAGACTTTAGAAGAACAACACAATGTACATGTTCAATACATATGGGAGTGTGAGTGGAATCAGCTTAAAAACACATCCACAGATTTCAAAGATTTCTTGAAGACATTTGATGCTCCAGAGCACCTTGTCCCTAGGGATGCTATTTTCGGAGGTCGTTTGAAGTTTACGACTCAAGAAGGGGAGACTATTCAGTATAACGATGTCTGTAGTCTTTACCCATTCTGCGACACGGGAAATACTTATCCTATAGGGCATCCTTCGAGATTTCAAACCGCTAGACACCTACATTGATATTGTAAAGGCTACGGTGTGTCCACCGAAAGGCCTTAATCACCCTGTTTTACCATACAGGGCGGTAAGCTGTTCTTTCCCTTCTGTAGTTTATGTGCAAAGTCTTAAAACCAGGTAACAGATTGTTCACATACTGATTCAGAAAGAGCTTTAATGGGTACCTGCGTTTCTATTGAGCTGTTTAAGGCTGTTGAGAAACGTTATCGCATTGTGAAAATATTCAAAGTCTGGGATTTCACCAGGACATCGATGATTTTTTTGCAGATTACATGAGAACATTCCTGAAGCACAAGAAGGAAGCTTGCGGCTTCCCACTGTCTGTGGTTGACGATGATGCTAAAGACCAGTATATCCATGAATATCATGAAAAGGAGGGTGTGCAGCTTGACAAGGAAAACATTGTTGTAAACAGTGCTAGGCAATCTTTGGCTTAATTGGCAATGAATAGTCTTGGGGTAAGATGGGTGAGCGGACAAACCTTATGAATACAATGTTAATTCCAGATTCGGAGGAGTTTAGCCACGACCTTTTTTCCAGTGAAATAGAAGTTGGTTATTTCTCTTTCATCTCAGACACAGTTGCGATGGTACAGTGGTGTTACACAAAACAGACACCAATCAAACCACTTAATGACAAAATTGGATTGCTTCATTCACAACCGCTTATTCTAGACACGAGTTGTATTCCCTATTGGATAGACGTGTACTCTACACCGACACTGATTCAGTGATCTTTGTCACACAACATGGGGATTGGGTGTCCCCACTGGGGCCATTCCTGGGTGACTTGACCGATGAGTTACTGAATGGTGACAGCATTGCTCAAATTGTTAATTTGGAGACACAAACATGACTGGTTGATAACTATGTTCAAGGCGAGGGTGGTGATGAGGATCACGTCATTGCTAATGCAGACACAATTGCGAGAGATAAAAGAACATTCACATCTAAGTGTTTCAGAGTTGTGTACAACAAGCGTGTACTGCTCCCATATTACAGCACAAGGCCTTTCGGGTGCTAAATCACATTCTAGAATGGATAGCAGTTTTGACCCATGAATTCAACACCCATTCAGCTGTGTCATTATTGGCCCCGGTAACTCGGGTAAAACACATTTTGTTAAGATGCTGTTGGATAATGCTGACTTTGTTTTCACCAAAGAAATTCCGATATACCCCTGTCTTTCTAGATTCTTCATGAAGAGTTTTAAAGATGCAACACATCAGCCTTTCGGTTATTTACTTATTGATTTTAAAGCTACAACACCAGAAGACTACATCTGAGAACGGGGTTATTTTCAGAGGATTGGCCTTTTGTGTACGTTCTTAAGAAAGTCTGATTATGTCTTAAAGCATTCGTAGAAATGTACCACCTTTGAAGGTGTTATTTAAGGCATGGCAAGTCAACAAAAGGTTATTTTAGAATCAGCTTCCACCGACCTCATTCTATCACTATGTGAAATAGCGCTAAATCTAAGGCGCGGAAATATACCCTTAACAGAATCGCAGCTGTTGTGGCAATTTCTTAACT
The DNA here is from genome assembly GCA_016801105.1 of Esox niger. NCBI lineage: Eukaryota > Metazoa > Chordata > Actinopteri > Esociformes > Esocidae > Esox > Esox niger. The sequence continues at coordinate 11,471 of JACXGJ010005281.1, forward strand.
AATGTATTTTGGAGACATGTTTGCTTATCTATTACCTGGTATGTAACTCTGGTCTTTGGTTGTGACATGTATCTGTATTATTTCAGACAATCATTTGGTTCTCTGACCATCTGCTCAACTGGCTAAACCATTAAGGGTATCTGTCCTTTGTTCCTTAGGAATGTGATTGTTGGGGGACGGTAGGGGCAGTTGTCCCTTTAGGTAAACAAAACAGTGAACATTATGGCAGGATGGATAAGGTGGGGGGACAACCCTCCCACCTGTGTGACCGAAGATTGATGGGTGGCATCTTGCCACACCCATTTTAACTATAATAAATACGAGCTGTTCATGTCATTTACTCTAGAGGCTCCTCGAATGATTATTCTATAAGCATTTGAAGCGTCTCTATATGTGCAAATAAACTGCTAATTGTGCCAAGAGAATTTTGTCTCTGTCTTACTCCTTTAAGAGTGTTTATCGATGGAATTTCCATCACACAGCTCCGAAAAGTAAAGAGACAAAAAATTATATTGGACTTAATGGACTTCAAATGGTGAATACATTTTCAAAGGGTAGATAATAAGGGTTTGCACCTGTTGGATCTGGTTAAAAATGTGACAGCAACCAATAAAATTGCTGACACAGCTGGTGAAACAGCCACTTTCTTGACAAATAGTGATGCAGATAATATATGCACACGATAACGCACATCCCCAGCCCACATAAGACAGAACTCATCTTTACAGCGGACCATCCTAACCTTTATGTCAACACCATTTTACATTAGTTTTTCTTGAAAGAAGATATCACTATGAACAGGGCCGACCATTTCAAATGTTGTACTCTCCGCTGAGTAGGCAGCCCTTTTCATGAGTCCATCGTTCGCGCCTGCAGGGTCTGTTACATCTATGTGACCTGTGGCATCCTTTGTAAAAAAAAATCAGCTGAAAACTGTGTCTTTAATGTATTACATCCGTAATTCAGAATGCTTACTATAACGGCTCTGTAGGGGTATGTGTTGCTACTCTGGCTAATTAAAAGGAGACTTGTGGAAATAGGGTGGCTATCGGGGAGTTGATAACCCCAATACAAGCTCCGGCATCAATATTAGATCCCTCCGGTTTAGTGACTTTTACACGTAGGTACAACAAAGCATTGTTTAGATCAACGTAGTCTTCACCATTTCCTGCAATAATGAACTTCAGAGGGGCCGCGTCTGATATTGCTGACAGGGTTGGTATTTCAATGTATGTATTTTTCTCAATAGAGGTCTATGTGAAAGGAACTGTGAATACATCCAACACTGTTTTTATACATTCACCAGACATACGGTGTAGGAGTCTTCCTAAAATATGTTCTTAATCAAGCGTGTGGTGTTCCCTTTGTGTGTCCTCTGAGCTGTATGGTTTCTTTTTACCGTGGCTCTTTGTCTTGTTCTTGCGTTTTTTTACTCTTTGGTAGGCTCCTCCTACCATGTGGTCTCTTTCTAACACCTTGAGTCATAACCATCAAGCCTGATCCGTCCTGCCGTTTTGTTTGTCGTGACATAACCCTGCTGACAACATTGGCAACTATATTCCTTGCTGCATTTTTCAGATGTGGTTTTGCTATTGAAAACCCATGCTTCAACAAAGGTATTGACATCCTGAAAAGCCCTCGGAAAAGGCCCCCTAGACCAGCCCCATATATTGCAGCGCTACCATGATACCCCGGGAAAACGTTACCGGCCTGTGTTGTGTAGTATTCAACATATCTTTGAGGATCATCGTAGTTTCTGAAGCTGCATGTTATTGTCTAAAAGATTGTTTGAAGGGTCTGAAGTGTAATTTTGCAATCACCTTGCCCACAACGAATGAAACCAGCTGATTCTAATCAGATTTTACTTCAATACAGATCCCATCAAACTGACTCTTACTAAGAGGTACGTAGTGTGGCTTGTCATACGTAACTGTGACAACTTCATTCTTTTCTCTGGCAATATGTAGTTCTCAACAGCTGGACATGACTGTCACCAATTCGTTGATAATCAGTTCTCTGTAGATGTATAGGGAGTTAAACCCTGCCAGAATATCTGTGGGGAATGGAACGTACCATGGGGCATACCACAGATCGCCTGTTTTTTACTAAAAGAAACATTCTATTTTTTAATTCATCATACCCTGCCAATACACCTTGTGGTTTTATATAAATGTTGGTCTTTCCCACATTATCCTAAAAATCCTGGAGTTTAATCCAATTTCTAGGTCAAGAACTTGTTCCGATAGTATCTAGCTGTAGAATTTCTCAGGCCAACCAAGCCATTTCACAAAACAAATTTTCTTCCCTTTTTGTATTTTCTCACCCAGAACTGTTTCCAATTTAAAAGATATATCCTTAGCCACAATTATTTTCAGTATTTCCTGTTAATAAAAGGTCCCAACTATTACATCATATCACCATCGTTATCTTTTATTCTATATACAGGAGCTACCCGTGGAAGGCATTCTGAATAACAGCAAAACTAATTCAGAAAAACGCATGTAAAAAATGTTATAAATTGATTTGCATTTTAATGAGGTAAAAAATTGTTCAACGCCACTGCAAAACATGACGTAGTACTTTGTGGAAAAACCCATGTTGGCAATCCCAGAGGTCAGACGTTTCTTGTAGTTGGCCAGGTTTGCACTCATCTCAGTAGGGATTTGTCCCTCTCCTCTTTACAGATCTTCTCCAAGTCATTAAGGTTTCGAGGCTGATGTTCTATGGGATTATGGTCTGGAGACTGGCTAGGCCACTCCAGGCCTTAATGTGCTTCTTCTTGAGCCACTACTTTGTTGCCTTCGCAATGTGTTTTGGGTCATTGTCATGTTGAATTACCCACCCACGACCAATTTTCAATGTCCTGGCTGGGGAAAAGAGGTTCCCACCGAAGATTTGACAGTACATGGCCCTGTCCATCGTCCCTTTGATGCAGTGAAGTTGTCCTGTCTCCTCAGCAAAAAAACAGCCCCAAAGCATAATGTTTCCACTTCCATGATTGACGGTGGAGATTGGGTTCTTGGGGTCCTAGGCAGCATTCCTCCTCCTCCAAACACGGCGAGTTGAGTTAATGCCAAAGAGCTCGATTTTGGTCTCATCTGACAACACTTTCACCCAGTTCTCCTCTGAATCATTCAGATGTTCATTGGCAAACCTCTGATGGGCCTGTACATGTGCTTTCTTGAGCAGGAGGACCTGGCAGGCGCTGCAGGATTTCAGTCCTTTATGGCGTAGTGTGTTACCAATTGTTTTCTTGGTGACTATGGTCCCAGCTGCCTTGAGATCATTGACAAGATACTCCCGTGTAGTTTTAGGCTGATTCCTCACTGTTCTCGTGATCATTGCAACTCCACGTGGTGAGATCTTGCATGGAGCCTCAGGCCGATGGTTCTTCTGTGTTTCTTCCATTTGCGAATAATCGCACCAACTGTTGTCACTTACAAAATCAGAAGGGGATCAAATCCTTTTTTCCTTGCTGTATGCACACGACTACAAGGAAAATGATATTTATGATTCTACTTTGCCCTTATGTTGGCAAATATGATAGAACAAAAAATTCTGCAACATTATTAATCAACCACACGGTCGCGCTATTGAGGTTTTCCACATATGCTAGTTCACCACGCTCACCTCTTCAATTAGAGCCTAGAAAAGACATAGAGAAGTCCATCTCCTCTTATGGAACATATTTTCATTTTGAATTCATTAACTTTTTCAGACATTTAGAATTTGTGAAATGCCCTTAGAACACTTAAATGTATAAATACCAGGTCAGTATGACTAAAAACATGGCTTCTATTAACCTATGAACTTGTATAGATGTGTTTGTCTATACAAGTACACACTTAATCAGATTCTATTTTTACTTCACAATCTTTAGATGATAATGTGTGCAAACACTTCATTCAATCACACAGTGGCACTATTAAGTTTTTTGACATATGCAACCATCCGATGCTCATGTTCAGTTTATCCATCAACATAGAATGCCCCAATTTTCACTCCGGTTCAGGCCATGCTGTATCAATATATTCTCGTCAGAGGCCACATATTCAAGCCATTGGATTGAGCTGTTAGAGAATGTCTTCTAACAACTGTTGTAGTTGTCTGAGGAAACCAATGCAATGGTGTCCTTGGTGAGGAATCTGTTGCAAAATAATTTCATGCAAGCCAAGGCAATCATAATTGATCGGAAGGGGTCAACACCACCATATTCCAGAAACTTGAGTCTCTAACGATTAGACGCCTTTCTCAAGATGACCACATCATTCACGCAGAAAGCCTTTATTTCATCCTTCATGACATAGGTGTCTGTGGAGACCATTTTTTACCATTGCAAAAACGTATCTATTTCTTTAGCCATCATGGTGTTCACGCCGTTGTAATGCAGTTCTGCAGTACAATTCAGTAGCCTTTTTATGGGTCCTTAAAACCCATTGCATGTGGCAAAGCCACCAGCGTCATTGGTAGGAAGCAATGACTACCAATGAGCTACTAAGCCAAAGACCTGCACATCTGTGGAACTTCAGACCTTTATGATGGCTATAACAAAAGTCGGAATAACAATAACATATTCGCTTACAATCCCGGCACTGCATTGTGCTCCGAGGCTGGGTATGACAATCGGTATGAAGACATACAAAACAGCTGTGTTTACAACTATGATCACTGTGGATATTAAAACCTGTATAATAGCAATCACAGACATGGCACTCCCAGAAAACCTTTCAGGCTTGTGATGCCATAGAAATGGTTGTTGTGTAAGTACAGTATATAAAGACAGTTCTAGGATGTTGGTCCTCACTGTTTTGTATGTAGCTTACGACCACTAGCTATCATAAATGTACAGCGGGTTCAACATACACATCAAACAAATTGAAAAGCATGTAAAATCATTCTTCACCACACGTATAAAAGGTTTCTTTTTTTGTAATAATCTGATCTAGCAATAGCATTTGAGCCTTACATCACGTACCCCAACACTCATGGTTAGTGGCAATTTGCACCGCTAGCTCTAGTGATTCATCAGCCAAAAGCTCTGCATTGCTCTGCATAACACTCTTGAGTAACCCGCCAAACGTGTGTTAATTATATTAATCAGCTCTCATGGTCACCGAGGAGATCAGAGATTCACCAAACAATCACCAAACAATCTGATCATCTCTATCTGTAGACAATCAGCTGGGCCTTGTACAAAGTCTGAGGCTCTTACAATCAAAGTACCCAAACCTTCCATAATACGTGCATAAATCACACCAAAATCATCAACTTCCCCCATATTTTGGAAAGGTACAGACTGTTATCACCATCTTATTTTTGCAATGTTTCGAAGATGAAAATAAGCACCCCTGGAGAGATTGAATTGCCCCTATCTGGGAGGGGTTCTGAGACAATTACTCGATGCAGACGCATCTTTCTAGCAAGTTTACATTTTGATGCTATGTTCTTCTTCATAACCTCTAACAGTTTCATCCAACGTCACTGGTGTTAACGTGAATAACAATATCTCTGCACTCTCTATACTCTGGTCCCCTTGAGATATAGAGTTGCCAGTTATCTACAAACTGTCTCCAACGACGGGCAGAACTCTGTTTTCAGCAAGCGATGCAGTTGCGCAAGTCTGCTGTAGAGTCTACCCTATCTTGTTGCCCTCAGTGAGCGCTGTCTAGACGAGCCTTCGAGAAATTAGCATTTTAGCAATGTGATTGAAAGCCTAACTGGTTCAACAAGGCCTGGTTTGGCCATCACTACCATCCCCCGGCACTATCAGCCAAGAGTCATGACTAAACCATTTCACCTTGGTCGTGTGCAGACTAGTTTTATATTTTTCTTAACAATTTCACACAAATCAGAATAAAATTCAACAGTGTGTCTGTGATATTATACACTCACAGTATGATGAATGAGTTGTGGTTTATTTGGTATCATTTCGAATTGTGACTGATTTTACTAATTGCATTAGTACTGTACAAAGTTAGAGGCACACAATTTGATAGATTCCCCTGCCCCACTACATCAGACATTCTGTGCAGATAGACTTCCCTTCTCAAACTAGTGGATACCTTCCTAGGCAGCAGGGACATCACTAGAGATTCAGGGATAGGGTAGCTAAGCCTCTTTTTGGGGGTTCTGGGCATACTCCAGGATTTTTTAAGTCCCTAAAACCATCTTTTCATCATGTATTTTTAGAGTTACAGCGGGTGTAAAATCAAAATAATGTTATTTATGTTTGGCTACAAGTATACCTTTCTCATAGTTTCTTTCAGACACTGATCTAAAATGACTTTTTAATATGAAATCCCAAATATCCAAATAAAGAAATCTGTCCTCATCCATCCAACACCAACATAAGGCGCAAAGATGGCTGTACTATGTAGCTAAAATTCTTTTGTCACCTTTAACTTTTAGTGAATGAACATCTGCATACATATTCTGATTCTAAACTTGATTTCTCTGAATCATTAAAAATACAAAAAAATATACTAAAAAAGACACATTTAGTAACCAGAGCTCCCTTGCCCAGAACATAATACGTTAACATCAAACCCAAACAAACATGTTTCTGTGAAACACGTGACATCTGGTTTGTTGGGCAAGATTAATTTCACAAAGCAATATCCATATATCACATTTTAATGTGTCAAATGTTTTATCCTCCATACATTTCTGTAAGACATTTTGGGCTTACTGAAAAGGTTTATTTATTAGCAAGATGTACTGTTGTTTTCCAGTGCATTTACAATCTGAAGGTGAGAGGATTTAGTTTTCCTACTACTAGAAACGTACGATAAAGGGGGTGGCCGATAGCAGGAAAATGTTAGCTACTATTTACAGAAGGGAGCTCGCTACAGATGAGCATCAAACTCAACTGTACATGTTGCCAAATGAACATGATTCTGCACAATCTGTAAATAACTTTTAAGATGTTTAAGAAGTGATGGAACATTGACGAAAATTCTGGAAGGGAGGGGAGATAAAGCCCCCTAAAATAGGCCTAGCGACATTCCTGCCAGGCAGTTGTATGCCTAGTGTCATGTACTAGCTGGGAGTCTCTAGGCATTTCTGTGCGCCTGAGGGTCATAACCAGGGCCAGCCCACAGAAGTGCCTTTAGGCATCTCTGTGCTGCTGTTTTTGATTGTCCCAATAAGAGGCAGCTGTCCCGCGTTGCCTCTAATTAGGGACCCAATTTAAGTTGTCATTGTTTTGCTTTTGGTTGTGGATCAATGTTTGCTACAGTTTGCAGTGCACTGCGCCTTTTGTTGTTTTTGTGTCTGTTAAAGAACATTAAAAGGAATGATTCCATTCCACTGCTCTGCGCCTTGTGTACTGCCTACATACAACCTATAAAAAAAGTATTACTTAAATCGTAAGTAGCAGAACATTTTTTATTTCTGATACGTAACCAGGAAAAGCCTTTTTACCCTCATTCTGTGATGACCTTGTGAATAGCTTAAGTAATACATTAAATGATACCATCGACACTGTTGCATCAATTCAAATAAAGAAAGCCATCCGCAAATGTAAACCTCCATGGAGGAATGAGGAAACGATCCGACTCAAGCGAAACTGTAGAATGGCTGAAAGGGCATGGAGAATATCAGGATTCCATGTCCATTCAAATATTTTTGAAGAATTTAAAATAGGTCAATTCAAAAGGCTAGGCAAGTTTATTTAACAAAGCTGATCTTTGACAATCACAATAATTCAAGGGTTCTTTTCTCAGATATTGACAGCCTTATAAATCCTGCCACTTCAATGCTATATGTGTAACGGTCGGGCGAGGGAACCCAAGCGCGGATTGGCAGGGTAGCGGTAGAGTGGCTGGTGGAGAGCTCAGAGACGATCAGGATAGGGAGACTGGGAGAAGCGGCGGAGGCACTGATCGGTGACCGGCAGGGTAGTCGGGGACAAGCGGTAGTTCGGTACACGAGCGGACGGCAGAAGCACAGGTAGGTAACCGGCAGAGTTGTCAGGGACGGGCGGAAGGTCGAAACACAGGCTGGCAGCAGAAGTTCAGACGGGGAGCAGGCAGAGTAGTCGGGGACAAGCAACGAGTCGGTACACGGGTGATCAAAACTGGAAGGTTGCTGGGAAGCGCATGAGATATACGACCATGATCTGGCAGAGACGGAATGACAAAGGGCTGAGGAAATAATGTATGTAATGAGGCTATTGGGGACAGGTGTGTAATCGTGAATGGGGAACAGGTGCGTAATCATGGATTGGGAACAGGTGCGTAAGGGAGAGGGGTGAGGGGTGCGGCTAAGAGCGCGAGGACCTGCCTCCGCGAGAACGCGGAGGCGCGTTCGTGACAATATGATCTATGTTTCTCCTCTAAATGTAATGAGTGTGCTATGTATTTTAGCGATAAGGTGTCATCAGACAGGTTAAGGATCAGTCCTGCTAATAAATCAACTATCCAGAACCTATAGTACAGGGGTGTCAAACCGGTTCCATGGAGGGCCGAGTGTCTGCAGGTTTTTGTTTTTTCCTTTAAATGTGTTCCCATTACAGACCTAATCAACCAGGTGAGGTTAGAAACTAACCAATTAGTGGCCTAATTAATCAATCAAGTACAAGGTGAGAGCGAAAACCTGCAGACACTCGGCCCTCCATGGAACCGGTTTGACACCCCTGCTATATTACCTTACCTGGCCCCACCACCCAGAGCCGATATGCACCTCAAGCCATCTACTTGTTTGCATAACCCTATTCCTACATCTTTTTTGCCTAACTGCATAAGTGGAGCCGGCCTCGAAGAGCGAATGTCTGTGACTGACTGACTGACAGGGAGAAGTGGACCTGTAAACTATAGGTCTTGCGTTCGTATCTCTTCACAGGCAAAGCAAAGTACGCATTATGATTTTTTCCGTATAGACGAAAACTTTGCAGGCAAAAAAATTCAGTATCTACGTTAATAGTTAGCCTGAAATAAAATAGTTTATGCTTTTATTGTGACTGTTTCTTGTGTATTTTCAGAGTACACATCCGTGCATGCATTATGGGTCAAGATAGACAAACACATTTGCTGGCTACAACACAGTAGCTACATTATAGTAAGCCTTAACTAAAACTGTATATGGTTATATTGCGACTCTTTCTGGCATGGAAAAGGTCATCTTCAGGCTAGCAATTGCTCAATTCTTAATATTCCTAGGGAGTTTTTATATAATGGTAAGTCAGTTACTGGCTAATAAGCTGTTAAAATGTCCCGTGGCAAAAGCCATACAGTTCATAGATGCTATGGTGGAGGTAAACTTAATGAGAAACATTAGTCAGTTTAACTCAATGTTCAGTGGTGTCTAGCGACTGCTGAAACGTGTAACACTGTGGCGTAGTGGTTAAAGACAGTGCCTCTCACGTGGAAGTTTGAATCTATTGAAAGCAATGAAATTCATACATTTTATTTGTGGGCAACAATAAAACTAAGGTTATACAGTATTGTGACTTGCTGATATATTCCACAATTCTCAATTGATGAAAAAGTTTGTTATCATCATCTTTATTGATAGTTATTAAATCAATGTCATTCACGGATGAAAGAAAAAAGTATGTTATGAAAGAAAGAAATACATTCTAATGCCATGAAATTAAATAGCTTTGGCAGACTTGTTAGCTATTGCTTAATTGCTCTTATGAGTATTCCAGTAAGTTAGTAGATACTGGTAAAGCCCATTACTGGGTAATACACTGTTAAAACAGCCTTTGCCTAACGCCATACAGTTCATAGACACTATTTGTGGTGGAGGTAAACATGGTAAGAAACATTAGTCAAATTATCAATATCATTCACAAATGGCCAATTGGCTGTTAAAACAGCCAGTGGCAAAAGAGGATTTGTTCAGGGTAGACACAAGCGGCTGTACTGACACCCATCAAATGTATAGCTCTGTGGTGTAGTGGTTAACGACATAGCCTTCCACGTGGTCGACATGGGTTTGGATCTTGAGAGGGCAACACTTTCTATTGCGTGCCGCCTGAACTAGGCATACCTGGTTTCTTGTTTATTCTGTAGAAGATGATTTACAAACAATTCTAAATGATTCCCTATTTACAGGCTCTTTCCCAATTGTACTCAAAACTGCTCTGGTAAAACCCCTTCTTAAAAAAACACATTAGATCTCTCAACCTTTTTTATTTTAAGCCCATTTCCAATCATCGATTTCCCAGTAAAATTCTTTACAAAAGCTTAATGAATACATGAATGATAATGGTGTATCATCCTAGCTTTTGTGCAGTCCACATGGCACCAGGGTTCAGCATGAGCACCCTGACTGGTCTGCGACTATGCAGCCCCATACACAACAAACTGCGCTGCACTGTGTTCTGACACCATTCTATCAGTACCAGTTTTAACAATCTTATTTAACTTTTTTAAAACATTTGTTAACAAACACCGGAATAGAAATTTCCATAACACGCCTCTTCACTGTTGATATTGAGGCTGGTGTTTTGCGGGTACTATTTAATGAAACTGCCTGCTGAGTACCTGTGAGGTGTCGGTTTCTCAAACTAGTCACTCATGTATTTGTCCTTTTGCTCAGCTGTGCACTGGGGCCTCCCACATCTCTTTCTATTCTGGATTCTGGTTAGAGACAGTTTGCCTTAATCTGTGAAGGGAGTAGTACACCGCATTTTACAAGAACTTCAGTTTCTTGGCAATATCTCGCATGAAATAGCTTTAATTTCAGAAGTAAGTTCTTAGCTTCTGGACATTTTGATCTTGTAATCGAAACCACAATTGCTGACGCTCCAGATATTCACTAAAAAAGCCAGTTGTATTGCTTCTTTAATCAGCATAACCATTTTCAGCTGTGTTAACATAACTGCAAAAGGGTTTTCTAATGATCAATTAGCTTTTTAAAATTATGAACTTGGATGAGCAAACAACATGCCAATGGAACAAGGACTGTTGATGCTGATAATGGGCCTCTGTATGCCTATGTGAGTATTCCATGAAAATATTCTGACGTTTCTGTTTCTGATCATTTTGATGTTATTTCAATTTTATTTGCATACAAGCAAATTTCTAAGTAACCCCAAACTTTTTAATTGTAGTGTATCAAAGTCAAAAAGCTGTTATTGCAGCAAATGGAGACCAAATAAGACCAAATATTAATATGTGGGGTTTAAATTATTATGCAAGCAACAATCCTTGCCTAAAATTGCTTCCCTCTTTTCCTGGTTCCATGAAGCTGTTCTAGACATTTGGGCAGAAGATTTTGGTGAAGCAGATAAGAGACCTAATACAGTCATAGGTGACCCTGGGGTGAACAACCATTCTATATGGGCTATCCTATCCCAACTGCAAATTGTATGGTTCACTAATGGAGAGGAGATCGTTCTGCTTACTACCTCTGGTCTAGACTGGGTCATGAATCGGGGGAAGGACAGGAATTGGTCCTCCCTCTTCTCCTATGGACTCCTCGCTCCCTGCTGATGACCATCACACCTAGATACCTTGATCAATGAACGCAACTTGTTCTTGACAAGGTCTTTTCCTGAAGTAGTAATAATAAAGAACATGCATACAGCGTAAAACCTATGAGGGAGTTCTAACCTATCTTCTAATTGTAATGTGTAGGAGATAGAGCCTCCATTTTCCCTAATGATTGGACTGAAAAATATATATCAGGGTAAGGTGTGTTGACAAAGACCTATTTTAGAGGAAAACACTTCCATTCCTTGTTGGTAGCTAATTTCAGTCCTCCTGCTATACAGTTGACCCGTATCGTAAACCCCTGGATCTCCAGGGTCAGATATTCTGCCTTGATGTCTGAGATGTTATTGCAGTTTAGGTGTAACTTTGTCCCTGAACATTGTCATGTCCAACCCCTAAGGTCACTGTTAGGTCTATCCTTCCCCCTTGGTGCTTTGTGTTCCCCAATATGTGTTGCTGGAGTGTGTGAATGAGTGGTGAAAGTGTTGAGCTGCAGTGTGGGTGCAGTTACGTTCTTCAGTTTGGCCATCTGAGTCAAGTCTCCAGGCCCACCCTGGGCAGTCCCTGTGGATTCTAGACTCCACAGAAATCACCAGTAGGCTGACCAGGATTACAGCTATCATACCGAGGCAGTAGATGAGGAGCTCATCGGCTCTACGTGCTCTTTGATTGATTTGCCAGCTTTGTCCTTCTTTGAGCCCATGCTGGACTCCTGATGTATGTCCTTGTGCTGGAGTGTCGTCGTCCAGTCAGCATTGGCTGGCATGGATCCATGTGTCTTTACCTAAGATGTAGAGCTGTCGTGTTGTTCATTGGGGCCAACTGCTGAGGCCTATTGTCAATCAGTTATTGCTTCCTTCGCAGAAGGAAGATCAGTTATCTTTACCGCTGTTTTCCTGGTTGGCGGGATTGTTTGGGCTTTTGGAGGAATGGTGACTCCCACGGAGTCTCTGCATTTTGTCCTGGTAGACTTTTCGTTTCAGCCATTCTATTTATCTTTTCCCATCCCGATTTTAGCTTTTACTCCCATTGAATTTTAATTTAGCTAGTATGTTTTAGTTACAAGTTTTGACTTCCCGCTTCCCGCATTTGACCTGATATAGTGCAACCTCTATCCCAATAAATGTCAAAGTCAAAATTTAATTGTGAAGTTACTCCCCAGTCCTCCTGCTCTTTACCTGGCACATAGTCCTGTTGTTGTCCTCGGTCATTGATTTTGACCAAAAAGGCATCCTTGCCTCAGTCTTGATGCTGTACACAGTCTCATCTTCTTCTGTTGTAAGCGACTGTTGCTGTTGGGCACAAGGCTCAAGGTTCAACTGTCTCACCGTTGGATTGGAGATATGTTCCAGACATAACAAGGTGGTCAGGCCTTCCGCCTTTCCCAAACAAAAATTTCTGTTATGCCAGAAATCTGTTTCTGGAACTCAAAAGGTGCCAAAGGGAAAAGTTGCAGGAGGTTTCACTTCACATGATTGTTCCCAATTCATCTCCATGTATTAAGCTAGAGGTCTGCCACACCATCTTAATAAGAGAAAAGGACAAGACAGAACACTGCATCAGTTAAACTATTCTCCTGGGCCCCAGCAAAACTGTTTCAGTCTTGTGAAAAGATCACACCAACTCAAAAACAACTATGAATTATCAAAAACAACTATGAAAGATATTGTTCACTGGCCAGTAGGTTCTAATCGAAAGTTAAGTTAAGAGTGATCTTTTGGTGCTATAGGGGTAGTGTTTTACAAAGCGCTGTTTCACAGACATTTCAAATTAGCTGAAATAAAGTAAATAGAAATACAACTCCCCTAATCTCCCTGATCTCCCCATGTCCTGGTGAATGGCTCCTGACTGGTGTAGTCAAGGATGTTGACGTCACGTTGTGTTGCTTGGTCCTGTCCATTCCTCCAACCTTCCTAGTTGTTATATGTGAAAAGCTACAGGGGTTTAAAGACTGATACTACTGTTTCATACCTTGTGGTTTGATGTTGTCAGCCATTCTAGGCTGTCTGTACTGTACCTCCCTGTGACCCCAAAGTCAATTGTCCCTTTTCCTATGAGTCCATCCAGATGGTTACCTCTCCTTCATAGAGCTCAGCTCCTCAAGCTGTGAGGGTTGCCAGTAATGGTCCAGACTTGGACTGTCTGTTGTACATGACAGTCTGTCCCCCACCTCTCCTTGGCTTTTGGTGAAGCGGGCACCGTCAGTGTCCTGGCTGGCTCGCCACTCTCACCGAGCCCAAGTAAGTCTTGTAGGTCTGGCTTGGTTTGGCCCCGGAATGATCTGGGCCACAGGTGTCCTTAGACAAGGTGTATCAGGTCTATCAGTGATTCAGGATTCCTAATTTGTGGGAAACAAAGATGGAATCTCGCACAACACAATGTTAGAATCTTAACCCGGGGTGTGTGTATTTAACTAACTCAATATTAAACCCCAATCATGTATCTGTCATTTCTTAATTGCATGTCTTCCACCACCCACTTTTTTCCAAACAGAGATTAACATAGCCCAGTTTGTAACAACTAGGAATTAAGAGTTGTGTATTTGTCTTCCCTTCATACTAGCAGTCTCTAAGGCAACATTGACTCCAAAAGTGTTCCAAGACGGAAACAAAATGTACTTCATAATGACAAAAATTAAAAAGTTAATAGGCCTGAATTCTGGCTCCCCCTGCTCTTACTGACAAGAGTTTACTGTTATGAGCTTCATTAGTCCTTCCCAGCGCTCTGTCTAAAACAGAGACCTGTATGTGTAAATAAAATACGCTCTCTAAAAACAGAACAGTGGCCAAAACAGAGGAAAATGTGATTGGGGCTGAACAAGCCTGGGTCATAAAGAAAGAAGAGAATAGGTGTTGTGCCCCCAAAAAATTATTTCATTATACAATAATTCATTTTGAGTGTTGGTATTTTCAAATAAAATATTGGAACTGGGTCTGTGTAATTGTGTAGGAAGTAGACAGGACGAGTGTATGTGTGGTTATTGAAGGGCATTCGGATCGTGGCCACTAGTAGATCAGTGACACCGAGCACTGGTGTGGGAGGTCAAGGTTGATGGCTACAGCTAGCTAGATACTATTGACATCAGCAACCGAAGAAAATCCACCGGAATTTACCGGAGTAGACCATCCTGGCACTTATGGCATATTATTTCCAACGCGCTATGGTTTGGGACATACCAATCTTAATTTGACATACTATATAGTATGGGTAGTATGCAAATGTAGTATGCAAGACTGGTCTTGCATACTACATTTGCAGCACTACTTTCATACTACAACTAGTCTAAATGTTGTGTATTTGGTTTCCAGAGTGATTGAGTGGCTCAAGCAGGGATTTGAGAAGGTGGTTCCCCAGCCAACAGACATCAACAAAGAAATCTCAGTGAAGGCCGTCTGCGCACAGAAAGGTACTCTACCACAAAGCTTTATACACCCTTACGTTTTATTGTTTTGCTTGGTTGTGCTGTGAGCAAAAGTTCCTGTCATCAATCTTAGATCCTGTTCTGTGGAGGGTGGAAACCATAATCCAGCCAATTTAAAATATATTAGCAGCAGGTTATTAATTATTAGACATTCAGTTGCATATTCATAAGCTGTTTGGTCTGTCCTTGCAGTGCACTCCACACCTCCAGAAGCTGAAGAGGAAGCCAAAAACAAGTATGTTTCACAGATACGTGTACGCTGTTTTATGTTGTATTTATATGTATATAAACCACAAGGTCATTGACACCACAAGCTTGATTTGTAAGTGCATTTTTGGGTGTGTTGTGTGATACAGGCAAGCTAGCGTGGCACAATATATATCTATGCTTACAGCTGAGGTCACATCCCACAAATATTACAGTGTACACAGGTTATAAAGGTATTTGAGTAGATTCATGGGGAGTTAGAAATGTATTTAACTTTGTTGTTATGTATCTGTTTCCATGACTGAAATGTAGAAACAACCAAAGTAGGTGACAAAAAGCTCAGATTTTGCAAGACATGCCAAGCATAGCTTTTATTCTATATAAAACCAGCTAGAAAGCCTTATACCACATCTGTAGTAAATTATTCTGCATAAGCTTGCCCACTGTAAGGACATATTAGTATGGCTACATGAGTACTCTACCCTAGCCTAGCAGTTTTTGGTTCATCTAGTGAAGGGTAAATAAAAATGCAAAAAGTCCTTCTACCAGTTGTCTGACCGTGTAGAGTATTGCTTCACAATGATAATTACTTTAAAACATGCTATACTGCTATGCATGATATCAGATGCAAATATGTGCAATGACTTATAGCACCTATTCTAATCTAATCTGTACTCAACAGTGTGGTGGGCTGGATCGTTAACGGCATTGGTCGAATATTACCTCAACCTGTATTGGCTCCCGGTGGATCGGTGAGTGACTAACTTCCCAATGACACAAGGCGACGTAATTTTCCTCCTGTTTTTGATTATTTTCTAGTTTCTACAATTTCATGAAGTTAAATGCCTCATCTCCAGAAATGTACAACTCTCTTGCCAAGCTGTTTTTGGCGTTTTATCACACTGCTCATTCAACCAGGAAATACTTGCTGGTTCCTAAACATTTACAGGTGTTCACCAGACAAAATATCAATAAACAACTCAGAGATTTGGGGGGGGTTGAAAAAACTTTACAATATTTGAAGTATTTCTTTTGTGCATTTCCTTGAATATTCTTTGCGCTTAAATACTTAGTCTGATTATGTGGGCACTAAAACATTAAATAGGAGAATTCTTAAATTCTAAATGGGGCTGAGAGAGGTTGAACATAAACAGATCCTGAAATCTAGCATTTGATTTGTCTTCCCCTCTGACAGGAGAATGTGGAGACTATGCAGAACAGTAAGTAAAGCTTTTTTCTGGCATTCACATGAACAAACAACAACACACAATCACAATTATGGTAATTAAATGAACCTCTCATAGACAGTAGACCAACAGGACAAAGACTTCCTTACAAACAACAATCAGACATTGGGCACTTGTTCCATTAAGTGTGATATAAGTCCAGCACACTTCTGTGAACTGTGTTATGCTTTTAGGTGGTTCGAGTGACTGCTCAGTATAGTGGGGCAATGATTTATTTAGTTGATTGATTGATTACCAGGGTGAATTGATTGGTTGATTGGGGCAAGTGTCCATGATGAGGCAGACTAACTGGGCTCCTCTTCTCATTCTGTTTCAGGGGGGAAGGTGCACTGAGAGCCCCTTAAACAAAAGGAGAAGGAAGACTGGGAAAGAGTTGCTAAAATATTTAGAAGTACAAAATAAACCACAGATACACTCAAGATTGCAGAGAGGCAGTTCAACAAAACAGAGGAATAGAGATTTTGCCACTCAAACACAAAACACAGTACATACGGTATAACTGATAGCTCTTTAAACACCAGCTTATGCCATTACACAGTTGACCCTTGATATAAAATTGGGTAGTGTTTTCAATGAAATTATATTGTCTTATAGTAAATGTAACTAAGTTGCATAATTTAATGCTGTGTGCTGAGCAGCTGGAAGTGATTAGTTAGTGTGGAATAGTGAAGATATATCTAATCTGATATTACCATTAAAAATATGTGGAAGGTCATTTGTGTACAGAAAAATGTAATAAAATAACGCCACTCTTCATATTATTGTTACTGTCTACAGTAATAAGGCATATTGTACTTAAGAATAAAACACTGAATTCAAAAGAATGTTACAATTTCCAAGTTCATTTAAAATGAAGAACACTTTATGAAGACAGCCTCCTTAAAACTCACTGGTTTATTATTTATTACACTGTTCTGAAAATATATCTGATCCACATACTATTCAGTGGGAAAAGCGCAGCAATTTCATTCATGAAACAAATAGTAATGTAATATATATTATAATAGCATTCAGTAATAATCTGCTGTATGTGATAGTGGATCCAAATTCAATTCACACTAGTCAGTGATGAAAATAGATCAAACTGAAAGTATTAGCATATTATTTAAATAGGGCTTAATAAACAATTATGTCCACAAATAAAAAAAAAATGCAATCAGGTGTTTTATGTTCTATTTTTACCATTATTCATATTTGAATTTCAATTTAGAAGTTAAAAAATGTGCTTTGCTTACATTAAGGTATGAATGCATAACCTTCAAAATTGTAAAACAAAAAACACTGGAATCTCACTTTGATTGCAATGGCACAATGATGCTAATTATTATTCCAGAAAAAAAATCTCCAAATAGCTTACAGTCTCTTCTGGTGTTTTCTTCAAATACTGGAACTGCTTTTGCTAATACATTCCATTCTCATTTTTGACATTGTAGAAGCAATATAAAATTATCAATAACTTTTTTCTTTCAAAGAACTTTGACAGTAAAAAAATGCACTGTTGGATGAGCTCACCACATTTCCCTCATGATTTGTAGTAAATGCATTGCTAACCACTGACATGTTTGTGAAATTAGGCTATCGCTAACTTAGCCCAGACAGCTATCCCATTCTTAAAATTATGTTAAATATTTTGTTTCCAATTAATAAAAAATTGGAAATGAAGTCTGGTGTGTTGTGTGATACTCAATCCAATCAATCTACTAATCAATCTGCTGATCAATCTATCAATCATTTTATTATTCAGTCAATAATTTAGGCTTATTACCTATTCACTAATCAGTGTGTATTAACTCTTGTTGCTTGCAGGGGTTTTTGTAAAACTTTGTGACAACTGCTGATGTAAAAAGGTCTTTATGAAATACATTTGATTGATTGATATTTTTGCAGAGGAAAGTCATATTGCTGAACTGAATTTGAACAGGGGCTGATGACCCTTTTGTCTAAATGTCATTAAAATTGCAAACGACAACATTGCAAAAGTAAGGTAATATTTACTAGCAAATAGAGTTGCCACTTTAACAAACAGCAATGTTGTCATCAGCTAGCATATTAGGTAACATTTTGATAGTGATGCTAACGCTAGTTTTCCAAAATCAGTTGTACTCTCCTCACTATTAACTAGCTAGTTAATGTTACAATGCATCCATAGCCTTGGGAAAAGAGGGGCTGGGGGTCCTGCAGACCCTTACAAGATTCTGTAATTTATATTTGCAGAGGACACACTGCTGCCCATGGGTGCACATCATCCTTCCATTAAGCAATTTTCATTTTATAACAGTAGTAAATGCAGGGTGCCAACTGTCACTTTTATGATTAGTGACCTTGGTGGGCGGGATGTCCTCTTTGATTTGACAGGTAGGCGGAACTGTCTGATTGTCATGTGCTAGGGAGTGGAACTTCCAGTATAATATGTTTGGGCGGAACTTCTGGTATGATGTACAGTCCCCTCCAAAAGTATAGGAATGGCAAGGCAAATTCCTTTTTTTTTGTTGATCACTGAAGACATTTGGGTTTAAGATCAAGTATAAGACAAAAGTTTAGAATATTAGCTTTCATTTCCTGGCATTCACATCTAGATGTGAACAACTTAGGACATATCACTGTTTGTATTAGCCCACAGCATTTTTAGGTGAGCTAAACTTTTTAGGTCATCAACTACTGTTTTCCTTGGCCAACCTGTTCAACGTCTGTTGCTCAGTACACCAGTAGTTTATTTTGTTTTCAGGACATTCCAAATTGTTGTGCTTGCTATGCCCAATGTTTGTGAAATGGCTCTGGTCGATTCGCCTTCTTTTCTCAGCTTGACAATAGCTTGCTTTTCTCCCACAGACAGCTCTCTGGTCTTCATGTTGGTTTGTCCTCTTTAACAAGAAATGCAGTCTTTATAGGTTTAAACCAATGATGGAAACTTAGACTAGTCATGCAGAGCTATTTAATGTTTGAACAATCAACCTAAAAGCCAACACCTGGGCAACAAGAAATCTGTCAGTCACCTGTTCCAATACATTTGCTTCAAAACAAAAGGGTGGTATGTCCTGAGTTGTTAAACACATTTAAATGTGAAAACCAGGAAATGAAAGCTGAAATGCTGAACATTTGTGTCATACTCATCTTTTGATCTTGAACCCAAATGTCTTCAGTAAACAACAAAAACAATGCAATTTGCCTAACCGTTCCAATACATTTGGAGGGAACTGTGTGCATGTCTGTTAAATGAAATATGGCGGCGGTGTGCGTGTGCAGTTTGTAATTTATTGTTGCTTTGTGTTAAATGTGTAACAATGGGCTCCAGGGGTTAGGCCTGTTAAATCCCCTGACCTTTGATGTTAGCATACGATAAGTAACTATAAGTTAGATTTTTAACAACATCATGCCAGGGTTCAGTAATGTTAAATTCCTAAGGCAAATTATATTAAGTGCTCACACTGTCTGTGTAAAAGATGGTCTATAACTAGTGGGTGGTCTATAACCCTGTGTAACAGATGGTCTATAATCCTTTCAGGATTTACAATGGTTTTGTGATTGGCCTGGTCTTTGTTTTTAAACCACGCTGACCCTGGGTTTGGTCATTCAGGCTAGCCTGAGTAAACCGATGTGTACATTACAAAACATGGTGGATTGTACAGCAAACAACACTGGGTTTGAAACGCATGTGAAAGTTAGCAGCTTAACCACTGCACAGCAATTCACCCAATATTATTGGGTGACAATAACACAGTGCAGCGTTTAGCTCACCAATTACACCAGGATGTCTGGAGTGGAAGTGGGAGAGAACTGCGGATAGACTTTCATCCTCGAGATTGTCGCATTTTTTTAATTGTCTGAAGGCAAACATCGGCCTGTGACTCAAGCAGCTGACAAGCTTTGCGAAACAATACAATACAGGCATTGTTTCAAGAATACAACCAGCAGGAGGCTCTCAGCTCGAGCCACTTAATCTATCATACTTGTCAAATATTGACAAGAGTTATGTCAAAATGGGCAAATGCCTGGCACCGCAGGTTTTAAAGGTCATCAAAGTAACAATGGGGATGATCATGGAATACTTTGAAGTAGACCACCCAAACCAGAGAAGGCATTCCTGTCTTGACCCGCCTGATTATTTTTTTGAGACCCATTGTGACAACACTGTAGTGACAGTTTTAAAACTGCGACTGAAACATGCGCTGACCAAAGTTTTGGATGAATCTGGTTTTCACACTACTAACTAAGATTCACATGGTAGCTAGGACTGTTCTGTACAAACTCAAGTTAGAACCGAATATCATAGAGCGATTGTATGAGAATAGGGATGAATAAATGTCTGAAGATAATATAAACGCTCAATTAGATTCTGTCCATGTGTGATCCATGAACAAAATGAACGCAACCGGAAGTCAGGGGATAAAAGTTATCACAGTCTTTTATGCCACTACACATAGGAAGCCATTATCCTCCAGCACATCCCCTCCAATATCTGTTTGTCCTCCATTCACATACATGTATTCTAGATCCTAACCTTACATGGCCTTATAGTGTCCCCTCGTGTTCCTTGGCTCCAAACGCTTATCCGGTTGTGTTGGTCCCCTCAGTAGTGGATACCAACTGCCTGTGATACGGTACCTCTTATAGCACAAGATAATGAAGTACCACTCCTCTAACAAGAGAATAGAACTAAAATGCATGCATATCATCAGGTAAAGACAGGTTTCCTCACAATGGTATGCTCCCACCTATGGTCCATGGTCTATTCATAGAGTCTATGACAGTCACATGGGAGGTATGTCAGGAGGTATGGAGGTGTGGGTAGGGTGTGTGAGGCTCACCAATAACGGGCCCAGCATCACATCACATCTACTGTCCTTTGTTCAGAGAAAATCAACACTTAGTGTGTTAAGTGTCTCATGCACATTCTATCAGTCCCCCCTTCACACATGTAGCATATAATCATTACATGTTGATAAAAACAAAAGAAGTACAATCCAATCCCTAATGAACTGAAAAGGTCCAAACACTTAAGTTAAAAAACAATAAAGAAAAATAATAAAAACTATTATCTGGCATATGAGGCTTTATTATTCCATAAATAAAACAAAAAATAAGATGCAATGGACACAAGCTAACACATAGCATTGTATGACTGCTGTCGCAGTGATTGTTGTGATCAATGTTTACCATACACATCAAGTCATGCATCAACATCATACTAATGACTCAACATATCCTGAACGTGAAACAACTCTCAACTCCAGTGAATGTACTAGCGACAGTTTCTACCTTTGAAATGGAATATGGCACTATTAAACATATCAGGATAGTTGTAGCGACTATAAACCAACTTCACAAAAAACAAGTATTAATGACCAATGTTTGGGTAGTGATCATATGTAGTCCTCTACCTGCCTTGTCAGGAATGAACATACAAACATAAGAGATCAAAATACCAGCCAATTTAGGACAACTATTGATCTTTAGGAATGAAGCTAGATTCCCAGCGAATGTCCTGTAGTTCTAGTCTTCAGTCTTCTCTGTCTTGTATCAGTGATGTAAAGTTCCAATATCAGTTATTGGGGTCAGTGTGATGTGGACCCAGCAAACTGCATGGTTGTCCTATCAAGTCAGTGTAGGTGTGTAATGGAGTAGTGAATTTCCAATACTAATTCAAGATTAACACCCCAACAGTGTCTTCCACTATGATGGGGCCATAAGACCTTTCCAGTCAAGTGTTCCGTGGTACTCTGACCTGTAGTATGTGGAGTCCTTCGGGACTCTTCTTGCTCTTGATGGTTCATCTAGAAATGAAGTGTGAAAACAAGTGATCTGACCCTGGTATTGTTCTGCGAAGTGAGTGGTCAGGCAGATTTGAAACAGATTTGACCAATGTGGTTGTAGAAATCCTTCTTAAACATGTTGCTGTTACTCACACACTCAGTTGTCTGTATTTAGTCAGTAACATGATGTATCATCAGAAAAGAGGTTGTGATGTCCCGATTTGTTGATCGTATTTAAGCAAAATAGCGATTACTGTACTTCAACAGCCCATTGGACTTTCATCCACTGGGTATTGTTCCATCAACTCCCAACAATGAAGACAATAGGTCAGTCCTGAAAACTTGTGGAACTCAGAAGTTCCATTATTTGAATGAAGCTTACACCCTAAAACAAGACATGATTCCATAATATTCAATGTCAAATTACCTTTTCCATCCAGAACTAGCTTGGTTGATGTTTAATTGAATGTGCTATATTTATGCCCGACAGCACATGGCATTGGAATGAAATTCCATTGTCTACTTTGCTTAGCCAAATCCAAAATGGTGATATCTATGCTATTCCACCATTAAAATGATAGACTTCACATCAAACAAAACAAATTATGTGAATGTAAGATGTGAACCATAACAGATGCCAATGCTCTAACTACAATGCTCTAACTACAAAAACTGAATATGTCATGTAACTGTTTATAAGTACCAATTTCATTTGCTTTGAGCCCTAAGCTCAACTCTTCGCAATCATAATCAATTATCATATCATACATCCCCCCTGCTTTCACTTAATTAAGTCAATGGAAAGTGACACCAAGAGTTAAAGCCGAATCACGGCGAATACGGCCACAGGAGGCTCCATCCTGAAGCCGCACCGGCCATCATTTCGGGAAATAGGGATGGATCTAGAATCCAATTGAGGTGTTGCATACTGAATATTCATAAAAAAATTAGAAATATTAAAAACACAAACATAATCAAAGACATTAATGTGTAACACAGTCGCTTGTGCAAAGGTATCATTAACCATATCGTCACGGGCACAGGTGTGGATCCAAACGCGGACTGGGAGCAAGTGGGAAAAGGGCAGGTAGAGTGTACAGGGACGGGAGGTGAGGCGTCTAATGTAACGGCGGCGAAGGGTCAGACGAGCGATAGGCAGGAGTAGTCGAGGACGGGCAGAGAGTCGGTACACGGGCTGGCGGCAGAAGTACAGTCAGGGAACAGGCAGAGTAGTCGGGGACAGGCGAGAGGTCAGAATACCGGCGAGTAACAGAAGTACAGGCAAGGGTCAGGCAGGATGGTCGGGAACGGGCGATGGGTCGGTGCACGGATAGGCTGAACGAAAATCGGAAGAACATGAGATGTGGCATGTAAACATGAACCATTGATCTGGCAGGGGAGAAGTGGCAGGGAGCTGTACTTGAATGCTTGGTGATGAGGAGACTGGGGACAGGTGTGTGATTAGGTGCGTACTGAGACTCTGGAGCGTGGGTGCCCTCTGCTGCGCGCTTGCGGAGGAGGGGACGTGATACAAACTATTGACAACTTTGTCCAACATAACTAAACAGCTCTCAAATTTGATTTTACCTCAGTACCTTCACACAGGTCTGCAAAATTGGCTATTATTCATTTATAATATCCTGTAGTTTTTTGGTACATGCCTAATTAATTTGGTTTGCCCCCCAGAGGATAAACTGCACAACTAAATTGTAGGAGCAAAAAATTCTAGCCACTGCAACCCACTGCAACCACCAGAGCGATTGTATTAGCATATCTACAGCACCCATATTTTGCATTTTCATAGGCAACAACCAAGGTACTTAGTGACAATGTCTTGATTAAACTTCTACATTTAAGGAAAATACTCCAACTTTGATACATTTTTATTCCAAATAGTGGCGGTCAGACAAACACTAAATCTCAACTTTTATCTGACCACGTCTCTGATTTTACAGACATAAACATTTCTCTGTCATCAACAATGGGGGATGATTTGGTCTCTTTCCCTCATTTCAGTTGGTTTCAAAATCATACATTTAAAGGCAAAGCTATTGAGTGGAAAATATATCTAGCCTTCACTTAATGTGAGACCAGTCTGAACACTACATTTGAACTCTTCGTAATAGGCAACCCTGATTCAATGGGAAAGGTTAGTTGGAGTCTGTCTGTAGCAAGATATGTTATTCTGTCAACTTAGCCGATATCCTTTGTTAAGTCAAGGATCATATTTATTGTCCTACCCATCGAGTGTTGTTAACAGTTTGTAAACATGCAATTGACAGATCTACACAGCAATTTATAATTTTGGTGAAAATTCCAAAACATTTATAAAAAATATGACAAAACTAAAAACAGACATGCCCACCCAAGTAAGCCTATGTTTCTCTTTCTAACCATGTGCAGTCTGAGGGAGGATTGGGTCAAGCACTCCTCCCCCCTGTGCTGCTCTCTGAACCCAGGGTGGGAATATTTTAGTCTTTCAACTTGTTTAGGACTGAGACAAGTATCTAACTTTGTCCTTTAAAATACAGATTTCATTTTAGTTGCAAGAGAATCAGAAAAAAACAAAATGATAACATTATTAACTAACCAAAGCCAATTTAGCATCTAAAACAAAATATTTAATTTGATTGTAGGGGATAAACCCGCTCTTGGCTGTTTTATCCCATTTTGTCATAGTCTATACTCTCAATCTTTTACCTAAAACCAAATGATAACATACAATGGATATAAAAAGTTTACACACACCTGTTAGAATGTGTCAGCTCTTTGTGGTGAACAAGGAGGAGCGGATAACGGAGTCTTTTTATCTATATGCATTTAATGAGAGTGTAAGAATGCTCATTTAAGCGAGACAATAACACACAAAGACAAAGGAAGCAGAGGGAACATACAGTATATACTGAGGGAAATGACTGGATGATGAACAGGTGCGCTAAACGAGACAACAGGTGTGATGAGTTGATGAGATGGGCAATGGTGTCAGAAGGCCGGTGACATCGAGCGCCGAAGCCCACCTCCTGCAGGGGGAGGATGGGCAGCAGATGGCGTAGTTGTCACAGAATGCCAGGTTTTTGGGATGTAATGGAATTAGAAAGATAAATCAAGTCAGAACTTTTTCCACTTTTAATGTGACCTATAATATGAATAATTCAATTGAAAAACAAACAGAAATCTTCAAGGGGGAGAAATTTAAAATGAAAACTTTACAATAACCTGGTTTCTTAAGTGTGCCCTCTTATAACTGGGGATGTGGCTGTGTTCAGAATTAACCAATTGCATTCAAACTCATGTTAAATGGAATTCATTACACACCTGGGGTGGTAGCCCGAGGTTAGGCTGACCAAGACCCCCAGGTGCCTCATAAACGCCTTCCATACTCTGGAGGTGAACTGCGGGCCCCGGTCCAACACTATAACCTCAGGCACCCCATAGTGCCGGAAGACGTGCGTAAACAGAGCCTCGGTGGTTTGTAGGGCCTTGGGGAGACTGGGCAGAGGCAAAAGGCGACAGGTCTTAGAAAACCGGTCCACAACGACCAGGATGGTGGTCTAGCCCTGTGAAAGGGGAAGATCTGTTAGGAAATCAACCGACAGGTGGGTCCATGGCCGTTGTGGAATGGGTAAGGGGTGCAACTTACCCATAGGCAGGTGCCGGGGTGCCTTACTCTGGACGCACACCGAGCAGGAAGAGACGTACACCCTCAAGTCCTTAGCCAAGGTAGGCCACCAGTACTTACCGGCTAGGGCCCGCATGGTCTGTCCGATACCAGGATGACCGGAGGAGGGAGAGGTGTGGGCCCAGTAGATGAGCCGGTCACTGACAGACGTCTGCACATACGTGCGGCCCTCAGGGCATGCGGGCGAAGAGGGCTCATCACGTTGCGCACGAGCGATGTCCGCGTCCAATTCCCACACCACCGGTGCCACGATACATGACGACGGTAGTACGGGAGCATCATCTACTGGCCACTCCTCTGTGTCATGCTGGCAAGACAGCGTGTCAGCCCTGACGTTCTTACTTCCCGGCCTGTAAGTGAGAGTGAAAACAAACCGGGAGAAGAACATATATAGTATTATTCATAACGCAATTAGTCAATGTAAAACATAACAAACAACATGTAAAACAAATAAAATAAAAAAAACACACTGAAATGGAAGCCATTTTGTGGTGTCTATTGTAGTGGACACAAACAATGCTTTAGTTGATTGATTATCGGTTGCGGGGGCTGTGAAGTAGGTGCCTATGGCTAAATTATCCAGTGTGTCGGAAGGTGTTTGTACAAATTGATTTTACATTAACAAGCTCATTTGGAATAGTTGTAAAAAGCATATTGATGCCATGGACTCTAAACCCCCCCACACCCAAGGCCTTCTAGCATCAGCAATTTTGGTCGTAGCTGTCACACTTTTCACTAGATTGAACAGTTGTTAGATCTAGTGAGCACTCTATCTAGAATACATTCAAATATTTTTGTAAAATGGCAGAGTATCCTTTAGCTTTTTAACGTAAATCGATGTCATTCTTCAACAATATATTGCGAATCGACAAGACTAAATCGTGTTCTACAGATTTTCTTACACCAGGGAGTAAGAGGATTTCTGTATTGTTTTGTTGAGCTATGTTTGTGATTGAGTTGAACATGTTGTGTAACTTTTGTGATGGAAATTTCATCGAATAGACACTCTTAAAGGAGTAAGACAGAGACAAAATTCTCTTGGCACAATTAGCAGTTTATTTGCAAAAAGAGAGACACGTCAAATGCTTACAGAATAATCATTTGAGGAGCCTCTAAAGTAAATTACATGAACAGCTCGTAATTTATTATGGTTAAAAGGGGTGTGGCAAGATGCTAACCATCAATCTTAGGTCGTACAGGTGGGAGGGTTATCCCCCCATCTTATCCTATCCTCACTAACATGAGCTACATCTTATGCTTCACTTGGATATTTGGGAAGGTTACCAGAATATTGCTGCGCTGGTTTGTACTGACCATAATTGGCTTGTCCTGTCTGACTGTAATTTGTGTTAACTTAGAAACAATGTTTTTTTTAGATTATATATAATTAACCTTTTTGCACAAAATTTTCTTAAATCAGCATCTACATGTATGGTAGTTATTCCATTCCAGTGTGTTCAATTCCAACCCAGGCACACCTCATTTACTTAATTGTGACGCACTCCTCTGACTTGGATCCGCAGCAACACTCCACTGCTCCTGAACGCACTCCAGTCATCAGATTCTAATCACCCTCATCCTGAGCACCTGTGTCTGGTTTATGTCCCTATTAAGTTCTGTTCTGTTCTCCCTAGCCTTTGTGAGGTATTGTTTGTCATCCATATTTTGAGCGTTTGTTTTCGCTTTCGACTAATGCTACTCATGTATTGATTCCCATGTTTGGCCTTAGCCCGACTTGGTCCTCGACTCCGTCTTAAGCCTTGTGATTGTGTAATAATTAATTTGACTCTCGTGGTTTAGACCCTTGCCTGTCCGACTGTGCCTTTGGCTTGCCCTATCAGGAGTTAATCTCCTAATTAACTGCTTACACTCTGCAACTGGAACCAGTCATTACAGTGGGGAGAACAAGTATTTGATACATTGCTGATTTTGCAGGTTTTCCTACTTACAAAGCAAGTAGAGGTCTGTCATTTTATCATAAGTACACTTAAAGTGTGACAGACGGAATCTTAAACAAAAATCCTGAAAATCACATTGTATGATTTCTAAATAATTATTTGGCATTTTATTGCATGACATAAGTATTTGATACATCAGAAAAGCAGAACTTAATATTTGGTACAGAAACCTTTGTTTGCAATTACAGAGATCATACGTGTCCTGTAATTCTTGACCAGGTTTGCACACACTGTCGTAGGGATTTTGGCCCACTCCTCCATACAGATCTTCTCCAGTTCCTTCAGGTTTTGGGGCTGTTGCTGGGCAATACAGACTTTCAGCTCCCTCCAAAGATTATCTATTGGGTTCAGGGGCCTCATTTATAAAACTTTGCGTAGGATTTGCGTCAGAAATGGCGTACGGATGAAACATAGGACGTGCGTACGCACAGAAATATTCGGATTTATAAAACCGTGCGCACGCACATCCTACGCATTTCTCCCTTAATAAATCACAATCAAATCTAAATGTAGCGCAGCTTTTGCGGCCTCCTGTCACGCCCATAGTTGCCCATAAATAGTCCTTGAAACGCCCACAAGTTAATATTCATAGATTGCGAAATTATGGCAAACATAGAGAGGAAATCAAAAAAACGTAACTTCACTCAATGTGAAGTAGAAGTGATCGTTGGCGAGGTGGAAAAGAGGAGAAAAATGTTGTTTGGAGGGCACAGTGTGGGCATAACTAATGC
>JACXGJ010005282.1:0-39947 GCA_016801105.1 Esox niger
GGACAGACACACAGAGGAGGTGGGGAGGGACCCTTCATTGGACCCAAACAGGACCTAACGGACAGACACACAGAGGAGGTGGGGAGGGACCCTTCATTGGACCCAAACAGGACCTAATGGACAGAAACATGGAGGAGGTGTTTCCGATCACCAAAATACATCGGTTGCCAACATACATTTTAATTGTCACTATTAAAAATCCAACGAATCCAGTCGGGAAGCCTGAGCACTGAGACGTGTCAGTTCTTGTGAGGAATATAACAGCATGGGTCTGAACAGCCTTTGTGACTTGGAGGAGGTGGAACGGGGGGGGTGCAGGAGGTCTGCTGAAAGAGGTTCAGGGGTGGCAGGTGGGCCGTGGGCTGCAGATGAAGTGGAGGAGATGCTGTGTTGTTAGAAGTAGCGCTGTGCTGCTGTAACTCATGGTTAAATATTAAAACACCCACTGGCGTCAGACGGCACATTCTATTTACTGCCTCCTGGAACCATCTCTACTAGAACCAGAAATGCTTTCTTTGACATGGATCTCAAGAAACACATAGCTATTTTCATTACTGGTATTGTTCTGGAAGAACATTTTGTTGTAATTATGCAAATATGTTCTGTCCAGGGACCTATTGTAAGTCCATGTACTTAAACAAGGAGCACCAATATGAATGATGTCAGCACATACATTAAAAATCAAAGCTTCCAAACACATCTTAACGGTGTTTAAAATGGCGAGAAAGAGACTGAGAGAAGTGGGGGCAGGAAAAGGAAGAGAGAAAGACGCAAGGGAAAGACTGGTTTAAAGAGAGATACTTGAAAGTGCACAATATTAAAGATTCATACTCAGGGACAGAGGGTGCCACAGTATTCTCAGCCCCCAAACCTCTCAGCCTAATAACTAACCAACAAATGAAATGTTAACAATTAGTATGGGAGGAATGCTTGGTAGCAATTTTAAAGAGATCCAAGGATTTGCTGGATGGAGATCTGCTAATGTACAGCACAGTATCCTGACTGAGGGCAGTTTTTCTGTCTATGTACAAGCATTAGCATATTTTACCCGTCAACTTCCTGACTCTGTCATACATTCACGGCTGGGAGGGTACCCAGTCAAATCCAGCTATTTATTCTGGCCCTCAACCCACATTAAATTGAACTAAACAAATCAGGTCCTTGTTGCATAAAAAAATTATTGAGTATGTGTTTAGCTTTTGACTCAGCTATTCTTTATAACGTCAACAAGCCTCAAATTAGACTGACCGTTGAATAGAAAAAGGTGTAAGACCAGAATAATTCTGTACATACAGTCCACTGAATGTGGAGACCTTTCAATTTTGAGAAATGAACATTCACTCTTAAATAGGGACAAACTGTCAGATTGTAAAACAAGAAACCAGTCAAGCCTTTTTCAGCTGGCCCGCAATAGAAATTGTTGCCCTCTCGAGATTCAAACCCGGGTCGCCCACTTGGAAGGCTCTTGGGCCTACCCTGAACAAATCCTATTTTGCCACTGGCCGTTTTAGCAGCTAATTGTCCATTCATGAATTATATTGATACAGTTATACTGACCAATGTTTCTTACTACGTTTACCTGCACCACAAATAGCGTCTGTGCTTTTGCCACTGCCCGTTTTAACAGCTTATTAGCCAGTAATTGGCTTATTAGTATCTACTATCTTCCTAGGAATATTTATAAGAGAAAATCCACCAGAAACAGTTGCAATAAAATCGTAAACTGTTTTATTTCAGGCTTACTTTAATGTAGATACTGAAGGTTTGAGCCATTGAAGTTTTCGTCTATGCCTAATAATTCATATTGCGTACTTTGCTTTGCCAGTGAGGAGATCCGAACATGGGACTTATAGTTTGTAGGTCCGCATCTCTAACCACTACGCTATTTAACAAGGGGGAGTCAGTCAGTCAGTCAGCCCCTCAGTAAAAAACATTCGCTCTTCTTAGCCGGCTCCGCTTACACGGTCCGGCAAATATTCTCACGATTGTCTGATTCCCCCGGGTCATTTGAGTTCTTCATAGGCCTTGTAGCAGCAACTCACTGATGTATTCAATCATCTTATTGCTAAAAATCTGATCTCTCATCCTGTCCGTTTCGATTTAACACACGTTTCACCAGCAAGACTTTATTGTTACCAACCATATTGGCCTTTTCAAAGCACTCCCGCCAATTCAGGTATTTAATAACCCATGAGACTCGGTCAACATTTTAAGGTTGTAGCCATTGCTCTGGTCGGGTTGATTTAGCTTTTACACAGTCTTTTACATGATTGTGAACAAGTTTCATTTAGAATACAGAGCTGTCAAAGACACCGGCACAGCGGAGTGTGGCTGTGCCAGTAGCGCCATCGTGTCCTGTTTGTGGCATATTGACATTGACAGGGAGTCCCCCGACACGGCTAGGCAAATTGGCAAAGCCCCAGCCTGGTTGGTGAAAGGGATATCTGAGAAGGTTGCCTTGACACGTCAGGCTCAAGCAACTCCTTGTGGTGCAGTGGGCCCCTACAGGCTCTGTGGCCAGAGTGGTGTTCGCCAAGTGTATAGATTACGACGTACTTCCTAAGTGAGTGACCAGTGTGCGGATGAGAAACAGAATGACTTTACCGGAGGACACACGTCCTATATTTGAACTTTCCCGAACACCATGGGAGTCGCCGTGATGAGGGCCATAATTATTCATTTGGGGTTGGGGTGGGGTTGTAATGGATGGGAGGGTTGAAAAAAACATGTCTAGAACTCAATCTGGGGCAACTGGTGTACTCTGTGACCTGGCAAGAAAAGCCCTCATGGGTGTTCAATTCCACACCCACTGTCCCATCTGTCCACACTCTCCTGCTAGGAGGATGACGTGCAAACAGGACGGCACTGGCCTGCTGATCTAAAGACAGCAATGCTTTGCTTCTGGCTTTCCTATATTATGGATGAATAATGCATGCGTTCCTTTCCAGCGCAGGAAGCAGCCTGCCCCTCGAACACGCTCACGCACACACGCTTAGTTCAGCCCAGTTATGAAAAGCAATGGAACGCATGCATTCAGCTGCAGAATCCCATCTCTTCTGTGACTTGTGCTCTGTATGAACACAGCCACAGACCCTTGGCACATCAACATTCTCTCATCCAAAGCTACGTTTACAGAATGCTACTGTCATCCAAAGCAATGTTTACAGAACACTACTGTCATCCAAAGCTACGTCATCCAATGCTACGTTTACAGAACGCTCCTGTCAAAAAAATTCGATTGAATCTATGACAAACCATCTTTCATGCATATCTTTGTGAAATTATAGTAGATATAAAAATAAGTCAATAGATGTATTATGCCAAAAGACTGCTCTTAGATCCTTGCTATTCTTGTTTAGGTGTTTTATCTTCACAGTGGTATCAAACGCATTCAGGTCAAAGTGTATCTGAAATATGTATCTACTGAATGTATAATACAACCAATAATCTATCTTACTAAAATGTTTGTTTAATGCAGGAATAAATGCATTGTCCTCCTAATTTATTTACATAGTCGCATTGCATAAGGTTTTTACTAACTACACTGGGAAAACATATTGATTTAAGATACTAAAAACTTTCCTACAAAGTGCAGGGCTCTTTGAGATAGGCTCTCAGGCTTTTTTTAGTTACTTTGAAGATCAAAACATAATAAATTATTCTATCTGAACCTATTTTAAAATCAAGACAAAAGAATGCATTTGCTATAAAGAAACACCAACAAATCAACAACAAGCACTTCTCTTACCAGAGTTCCTCCTTTGGATAAAGACCGAAACATTTCATGGAAGAGGTTCAAATCCAGGAGTGGTAGTAAAGTAACCTTCCGTTCCTGTATACAGCTCAGGGACAGATTAGGGTCCGCGCCTGCTATCCGCCCCACTCATTAAAGGAGGAGCTCCCATCCCCGATCACGCCCACCCTGCCAGGCTCACAGTGGTACAGTCCGTCCAGCTCACTGCAACAACAAGCTTGCGCCACTTCCCCGGCAGGAGGGAGAATACGCTGCTGATTCTTGTGTTTGTGTGTGTGTGTGTGAGAGAGAGAGATGGAGTGAGTGTGTCAGAATGGAAATGAGGGAAGAGCAGAGCAGAGGGAAGAGATGGGGAGGAGGGATTGAGGCTGGCAGATGGGTGTCTGATGGAGAGGCTGGCGGGGGGGGGGTAAGGCACATCTATGACAGATGTGTTGTCTTAGGTTAAAGTGGAAATAGATCCTGCTGCTGTGATGTACAACGGACGAAGAGATGGCTCGCTTCAGAGGGGCTGCTGGTGTTTTGATAGTATATAAGAGGGCTTTTCAGGGGCAGGTGCTCAGTCGTGTCACAGCGCAGGTAATTTACTACAAACTCTACTGAACCAGACAAGTTTTTGAATAGCACTTAATACACAGTCATCTTTTAGCAGATCAATAAAACGATGATCTTTTAGCTGTTGGTGTGAAACCCTGACAGGTAACTGAAGAATCCAAGCCAGTAAATTTCATTGATAAGAGTTTTTTGGTTGAAGTGTACAGGGAATCATAACCTGCAATGGTAATGTGATGAAAGGGTCAGGGTTAGATTAAGCAGACAGGCTTGGCAATGTTTTAGGTCAAAAGACAAAAAAAATAGCATCCTCAGATTACCATCCTGAGATAAGCAGGTTAAGACAAGGTTCAACTGTGCTCTATTATGATCTGTCTGTCTGACTTTGGATGAGGATGTGTGTGCCTATACTACCGTCTGTCTATCTGACTCTGGATGAGGATGTGTGCCTATACTACCGTCTGTCTGTCTGACTCTGGATGAGGATGTGTGTGCCTATACTACCGTCTATCTATCTGACTCTGGATGAGGATGTGTGTGCCTATACTACCGTCTGTCTGTCTGACTCTGGATGAGGATGTGTGTGCCTATACTACCGTCTGTCTGTCTGACTCTGGATGAGGATGTGTGTGCCTATACTACTGTACCGCCAGTCTGCATGTGTGTTTATGTGCATCCATCTGTGTGTGTGTGTGTGTGTGTGTGTGTGTGTGTGTGTGTAAAGCACCAAGGGCAGTCCATATGGTGCACCACCTATTGTGTGCTCATTAAAAGGCAGAGGGACCCTTTCACAGACAGATGATGTGCTGGGTTTTAACTCGGCCAGTGGTACCATGTATTTAAACTGAAGCTAGTCATCTTCCAATATTTAAAGAGGTATATCAGTTACCAATTAGTCCATACTATGATCACGAAGCAGCCAGATCAAGTTACACTGCACTTTATTCTTTAGAAAATACGTCTACTGGGAATGGTAGTAGTTTGTTTCAACTGTGAGAGAAAATGCCCAGTCTGTCTAAAATGGCGCTCAGTGCCTTCTTTCAGTGACATTAATGTAAAATCACTAAAATCACTATTTCAGATTAGCCATAAAAAGCACTGAATAAAGCACTAGATGAGCATAAAACCTCTCACACGTTCCCTCCCCCGACTATGCTCATTTTTTATATAAAGTGTCAGCAATGAAATACGCACATGCTTCTGTGGTCGGGTTACCGGCATTGTCCTAAAATGGAGTTAGTCCGTTACTGATCAGCTATAACATGGGTGGTTCCCCCTTAGCCCCTCCCTCTGGGGGAGGGCCCAACTGAGGCCACACCCCTGCGGAGGGCCAGTTGGTATGTCCTGCTGCGGCTTGCCAGTACATCATTAGGGAGAGTAGGTAGCCCACACAGCATAGGGGGTAGGACCTCTAATCCCCATGCCAAATAATGCTGCTCAAAAGAGGATTACTTTCAACAAACAGTCAGGCCAAAGAACCATCAACTAAACGTAGTTCACAGACTTTGTTCGTCATCGCTGACCGTTACGGTGATGTGGCACCAAAACCGTTTACCAGCTCCCTCCTTACCTGCATCAAGGCCTAGATGATCAAAGCAATGCACATTTATTTTCTCCACAGCCTCTTGGATTCCTCACCCTGCAAAGATTTGAATTCATCAGTATGCATCCATTACTTGTAGCTGTCAATAGCTTGGATTCCTACTGACCCTGGGATTCTGTTTCCAGGGAGGAGGCTCTCTGAAGTTAATAGTGTTGGGGGGGGGGTGTGTGGAGGCATTTCATTATTCTCATTTGTGTTAACGTGCTCAGTTCCTTTGGCGTGGATGGTTTACATTCCCCAGTGGTCATCCATCTTTGCATGCACGGCCGCTTTGATTACATCAGCGGGGTTGCATTTCATTAAAGCCTACAGGGACTGTAATACCTGTCGGCGCTGCCGGAGGATACTGTCTTAGAACAGGGGAGTGTTTCCAATGCCTTTACAGGTATATGCAGATTAGAAAATGCTGCATTGCTACTGTAATGTTCCCCTCGGCTCCCCCTATCAGTGACTGGTTAGCCGGGTAGTCAATCACTGTATCTATCGCTCCAATTCCCTGGTAAGGAAGAGGCGGGGGGCGAGAGGGAGAATTGGGCTGTAATCATCCCAGCTCAGTGTGCTCTGTAGGGGAGGGTCCTTGAGAAATGGGCCGGCCAGGCTGGCTGGGTCAGGTGTTCAAACCCACTCCAGCAGTATCAAATCCCTGTTATCAGATTGGTGGAGCGGGACTTGATCGTTGACATCAATCACTGAGCTGTCTCTTCACTCTACAGCCTTGTATTCCACAGGCCCTGACCGACAATCATTAAAATCCAAAGAGCGGGGAGAGTCCACCCCTCCGTCTATCACTCTCTTTCCTTCTCTCCATATATCGACCCCTCTGTTTTTCTATGGCGAATCAGCAGGGACCTGTAGGTGTCTCTCCTTCCCGCAGAACCTGTCATCTCTCCTGGATCAACCGTGTTTAAACAGGGATAATGTATGCTGCACTTTTGGCTGCAGAGCACAATACCACTGGCCAGCACCTCCCTCCCAACATATGATAATTACCTCCACACAGATGGCTGTTACCAGAAAACACAGGCTCATTTGGCCTAAAGCCCCCCGCATTAGATAATTACCACCGAGCATCGTGCTGAACAGTAAATAACACAAGTTCATTCCATACCAACAGACCACGAGGTTTGACACTACATGTCCCATGGTACATACGTTCATAGCGTTCCTCCATTAGAAAACAATCTATTACTTCACCTAACTTTGAATAATTACCGTGGTTTATAGCCCTCTCTGCACAACAGAAACGTAGCAATCAGGGCATGCAATGTCTGCCTCCCCGGGCAATAGATGGTTATGCTTGAACAGCCTTAAGGAGAACAAAGGGGCGCTGAGAGCTAGGTACCTGCCTGGCAACCATCCCCGTGAGGGAGGCCAGCTGTTGAGGTGTGGGGGTGGAATGTCTATTCTCCTGGTCTTTACACAGCTGAAAGGCACTGGGACAGGTGAATGAATTACATCACCCACTGCATTCACTATACTGGCTACACACTATGTTAGGAAGGACACCAAGGGATACAACTGGCAATATATCTGACATCGCTGTATATGTAAGTGATCTGTGAGACAGGACATGATATAGTCGGATACAGGACATTTTAATCGCTTGATGTTGTAGAATGATATAGTTTGATATACAGCTCTGGAAAAATGTAAGAGACCACTGCACCTTTTTCTTTCCTTTCCAAAAAAGTCAAAAAGGAAAGTTTTGAGTGAGGTACAGAAGCGTTCAATTTGCAGTGGTCTCTAAATTTTAACCGTTCTGTTCTTCACTCAAAACCTTCCTTTTCGACATTTTCGGAGGGGAAAGAAAAAGATGCAGTGGTATCTTAATTTCTTCCGGAGCTGTAGGACAATGATGTGATTTGGCACAGAACAATAAGATCTCTGTAATACTGTACATTATGTTGTAGCTTCATATATACTGCTGGAATATGTTAAAGATTAATCTCTCACAGACATTTCAATACATCATAACGCCTTCAAATACATGTTTTCAATGGTGCCACTCTGCTCTTCTAATAGCACTACTCTGATACATTCATTGTGCTAAGGGTCCTTGGGGCAGCCCACTAATGGGATGTAAGGACATACCACCAAAACTGCTCATTGCGACCTCTTCCTGATTGATAAATTCAATAATTATACAGACCGAGTCCCTGGGGATATTAATTTTGGACTGTTGATCTCTGAGTCCTGTTTGTTCTAATGCAGAGTCAGTTACCTCTGAACCGAGCGATCGCTCCGTGGTGCATTTGATTGATGAAATGTAAGCATTTCTCTAAATTATTCTCAGTGTGCATAACCGTCTTAGCCCTCTTTACTCAGATAAACTATCATCTACAGACTGACCTGGAGGACAAGGGGGACCATGGGAAACGGAATCAGA
Source organism: Esox niger (assembly GCA_016801105.1). Taxonomy (NCBI): domain Eukaryota; kingdom Metazoa; phylum Chordata; class Actinopteri; order Esociformes; family Esocidae; genus Esox; species Esox niger. The sequence continues at coordinate 8,296 of JACXGJ010005282.1, forward strand.
GCTCCACCTTTGCCAACGTCAGCAGAGACTAGGCAGGGGGAACCGACTCAGCAGACAGAAAACAGAGGGCGTAGTGGTGAATTGGCTGTTTTCAAACCTCACACATTTCTTGCGGTGAGCTGCCCGAGCACTGATATGATGTTTGGTTTCCATGAATAATGTGTATACTTGGATTTATCTCCGCCTCGCCTTTTCCTTCTAACTGGGACAATGCCGGCTGCACTGGGGACATGAAAGCTCTGATGACAAACACTGATACAGACTCAGGTCTATATCTGTTCCTCAAAAGGATGTGGTCCCAGAGACGTCTCGTCTCAGCGTGTTCAGAGAAAACACTGAAACTTCACATTGTTTTAATCTAACCATTCGCGCCGACACATTGTTATACCATTGTTAAATCAAAACCACATTGTGATCAATATTCATGCAATTCAGCCATATTGCAACGCCAACCTCACTGCATCAGAACACAAACATCACTCAAGCAAAACTGGCAGCGCTGCAAGACTGAAAACTCATCTAGAAATAAACTAACAGAATCCGAATGCAAATAGAGAGAACGGATACATCAAAGTTGCAATAAGCCACAGGTGCATCCCGTCTTGGGATTGTAGTATTTTTCATCTCTAGACCAAACTGCACCGCAGTCTACACCACAAAGTATGCTTTCCAGCATAAAACAACAGCACCATTGGATATAAAAGCACATTCACTCATCAGTTCATCAAGTTATCTTGGCTTATCAGTAGTGCTTATAATTTTACAGGTCAAAGACACCTGCTGCGGTATGTTTTATTCATAAGTACAGTCATAATCCTATACAGCAATTAAGGATAAACCTCGGCAAAATCATTACGCAGAACTTAGTGTAGACTCCATGAGTCAAGTGTGGATTCACTTTGAAATACTACAAAGATTATGTCCAAGTTCAACCAAGTTGAACTTAATCCTGTTGTCATTCGCAAAACCAAATCTAATATGTCATTTTGTTTACCTTTATCCTGAAGAATGGAAGATCCCTGCACGGCATTCCCTTTGTATTGGCGGGTCCTCCTCGTCCCGCAGAATGATGCGGTGAGAGAGAGAGAGAGAGAGAGAGAGAGAGAGAGAGAGAGAGAGAGTATAAGGGAGGCAGGGAGGGGGGGTGTGGTGTGTGGAGCAGCAGAGTTTCTTGATGCAGTCTGGGCACTAGCTGAATGCTAATCAGATAGTGGAGGCCTTTCCCCATGAGTGGAGGAGCGCAGAGCCGACTCCCTCCATATATCTTGTCAGGTTCCCTGCAACACCCACTCAACCAGCATCCAGCCCAGTCAGCACTCTCCCCTGGCTGGTTCAGACCCCAGACCCCAGACCCACTTCCAGCCTGCCTCTATCTCTCCACGGACTACAACTGTAGCAGGATTGTATGTACTGTAAGACACAGAGCCAGGGAACCTGCCATTACAGATCAAACACACTCCAATCTCCTAAATGACCAAATCCACGGACTGTTCTCTATACTCTGGCATTTAAATACGTACCATTAGATGTGTTTGCCATAATCTATTTATCTACTATGTATGCATGTACGTACAGCTCCGGATAAAAACAAGAGACCACTGCACCTTTTTCTTTCCTGTCCAAAAAAGAAAGGTATTGAGTGAGTAACAAAAGTGTCAAAATTAAGAGACCACTGCAAATTGAACGCTCATGTTCCTCACTCAAAACTATCCTGTTCAACATTTTTGGAAAGGAAAGAAAAAGTGCAGTGGTCTCCGGAGGTGTATGTATGTATATCTATCTATATCTATTTAGAGTGTCTATCTATGTATATCTGTCTATAAATCATCTATCTAAATCATTAGTGAGCTGTCAATTTCTAGTCATGAAAGGAGCTGGCTACAGATGCCTGGTATTAAAAAGGTAACATTTTAAGAAATAAAGGCCTGTTTTGTGTATATTCCACAGACTGTGTGATCAATTAACCAAGATAACTCTGACACCAGATTCCATCCTTGATCTATCCCGCCACACATGGTAGACCACGGAAGACCTCTACAATGGCCAAATCCAAAACCAGAAAGACAAACAGAACAATAAAAAATCAGTCTGAAAGATCAGGAACACTCTCAAAGAGGCAGGGAGTGTCATCTACTATTATTTACAGGAGGCTTCAACGACTCCAGACAGTCCAGCCTCTTGCAGTCCTTGAGGCTGGACTGCAAGATGCAAAAACACTGGTTAGCCAAAATAATAGGATGGCCTACTATACCAAAAAGAGCCTACTGAGTTCTGGAAAGAGCTATCGTCAGCACGGACCAGACCTAAGAACACGTGAAGAACAACAAAGAACTGGCATACTAATTGTGGAACATGATGGAGGGGTGTCATGTTTTGAGCATGATGGAGGGGTGTTATGTTTTGAGCATGATGGAGGGGTGTCATGTTTTGAGCATGATGGAGGGGTGTCATGTTTTGAGCATGATGGAGGGGTGTCATGTTTTGAGCATGATGGAGGGGTGTTATGTTTTGAGCATGATGGAGGGGTGTCATGTTTTGAGCATGATGGAGGGGTGTTATGTTTTGAGCATGATGGAGGGGTGTTATGTTTTGAGCATGATGGAGGGGTGTCATGTTTTGAGCATGATGGAGGGGTGTTATGTTTTGAGCATGATGGAGGGGTGTTATGTTTTGAGCATGATGGAGGGGTGTCATGTTTTGGGCATGATGGAGGGGTGTCATGTTTTAGGTATGATGGAGGTGTGTTATGTTTTGGGCATGATGAAGGAGTTATATGTTTTGGGCATGATGCAGGGGTGTCACTCTAATCAGCTAATTAACTCAAAACACCTGCAAAGGCCTTTAAATGGTCTCTCAGTCTAGTTCTGTAGGCTACACAATCATGGGGAAGACTGCTGACTTGGCAGCTGTCCAAAAGATGACCATTGACACCTTGCACAAGGAGGGCAGGACACAAAAGGTAATTGCTAAAGAGGCCGGCTGTTCACAGAGCTCTGTGTCCAAGCACATTAATAGAGAGGCGAAGGAAAGGAAAAGATGTGGTAGAAAAAGTGTACAAGCAATAGGGATAACCACACCCTGGAGAGGATTGTGAAACAAAACCCATAAAAAAATGTGGGGAAGATTCACAAAGAGTGGACTGCAGCTGGAGTTAGTGCTTCAAGAACCACCACGCACAGACATTTGCAAGACATGGGTTTTAGCTGTTGCATTCCTTGTGTCAACTCACTCTTGAACAAGACACAGCGTCAGAAGCGTCTCATCTGGGCTAAAGACAAAAAGGACTGGATTGCTGCTGAGTGGTCCAAAGTTATGTTCTCTGATGAAAGTACATTTTGCATTTCCTTTGGAACTCAAGGTCCCAGAGTCTGGAGGAAGAGCGGAGAGGCACAGAATCCATGTTGCTTGAAGTCCAGTGTAAAGTTTCCATAGTCAGTGATGGTTTGGGGTGCCATATCATCTGCTGGTGTTGGTCCACTGTGTTTTCTGAGGTCCAAGGTCAACACAGCCATCTACCAGGACGTTTTTAAGCACTTCATGCTTCCTGTTGCTGACCAACTTTATGGAGATGCAGATTTCATTTTCCAACAGGACTTGGCACCTGCACACAGTGCCAAAGCTACCAGTACCTGGTTTAAGGACCATGGTATCCCTGTTCTTAATTGGCCAGCAAACTCCCCTGACATTAACCCTATAGAAAATCTATGGGGTATTGTGACGAGGAACATGCGATATGCCAGACCCAACAATGCAGAAGAGCTGAAGGCCCCTATCAGAGCCACCTAGGCTCTCACAACACCTGAGCAGTGCCACAGACTGATCGACTCAATGCCACGCCGCATTGCTGCAGTAATTCAGGCAAAAGGAGCCCCAACTAAGTATTGAGTGCTGTACATGCTCATACTTTTCATGTTCATACTTTTCAATCAGTAATATTCAAATTTTCTGAGATACGGATTTTGGGGTTTTCATTAGTTGTTAGTTATAATCATCAAAATTGAAAGGAATGACTGTATACATTAAGCAAGTTTTACTTTTTGAATGGAATTACTGAAATAAATCGTTGTCATTAAACAGTACAGGTACAGTACAACAAAATTAAGTTAGCATCTAACCAGAAGTGCAAATAGGGGAGGGCAATTGTATTTATTGTTTACAAGTATAAAACATATATTTATTACCAGTGGAATGTGTAGATTTGATATGAAGGCAAATGCATTACAAATGGCAATACTAAATGTGCCATAACAAAAACTAAGAAGAGGGCAAAAATGTATTTACGTGTGAATGTATGTAGTTTTGTATTTAGGATGCTGTGTAAAATGCAAATATATACAGAAAGCAAAGATGTGCAAATATTTTTTCTGGACATATAGTTCAGTTGGAACAGACAACATATCAAATGTTGAAACTGAAAAGTGTTATTGTTTTTGTAAAAACACATGCCCATTTTGAATGCCAGCAACACATTTCAAAAAGGTTTGGACAGAAGCATGTTTACCACTGAGTTGCATCACCTTTTGCATCATCCTTCATCACCCCTGTCCTAGCTATTTTGAATACATTTTGAAACTGTTAGTGGCATCAAATTCAAAGTGGGCATTTATTTTTCAAGAACATGTTGTCTTTGTGCACATTTCAATTGAGTATAGGGTTTAAATTATCTGCTGATCATTGTATTCTGTTTTTCTTTACATTTCACACACTGTCACAATTTTTTTGGAAACTGGTTTGTATGTAGTATCTATTTCTATCTATCGATCGATCCATTGACCTACTCTATCTGTGTATTTGTTTCTGTCTATGTGTTTGTATCTATTGCCATATTTGAATATCTGTCTATACACCTACAATATCTCCATGTTTTTTCTATATGTATGGTACCTCTATTCCGCTTCATGTATATTTAGATTTCTGTTCATTTATAATAATCATTCTATATGATTTTCTATCTGTTATTACTATTAATGTCTACTTTCTTATTACAGTAATTATTTCTATTAACATCTCAATTATTCTACATTTGTAAATTTTTATCAGTCTAATCATTGATAAAAATGTATTACTATATAGATAACTATTATTAGTAATAACGTTTGGTAGAAATTGATACATTCAATACAAAAATTATTAATTGAGAAAGAAATGTGTAAGGATACAATCAAACTGGATACAAATTCATAGGAATGTATACAAATCTTTAGATACCCTCAGAAATATATATAAATGTGTATACGTAAAGGCAGATAGACAAAAATGTATTGATAAATTCAATACATTTTAGAAGTGTTGGAATAAAAATATAATAGATATAGGTAACGTTTCATACATGGATATATGCAAATTCAGGGAGGTAAATATAAATGCATAGAGATTTACATAGGGGTTCAATGTCAGTGAGTTTGCATAATTAGCTTTCTTTAACCCACAAACAGCATCACCAATTAAGCTAGATACACCAAACCAACATCTTTGTTCAGGTTTTCAATATCCAAATGTTGGCTATCGCAACTTTTTTCAGAATGACCCTTACATATTTCGCTGTTAGACATCTGTTGTTTATGAATCATGTGACAAATAAAGATTTATGTCATACAGATTTTCTATGGGAACCATAAGGATCAAGGAAGGACCTAAGAACACTTCAGTCAGCACAAGCATTTTCAATTAGTCTAAAAATAGTGTTGTAAATTCAATACATCTGTATTAGCTTAACGTTGTTCCATTGTGTACATCCATGTTGTGTTATATCCCAACCCCCAGAATCAAGGCTCTCTGGCTGCATCTAGTTCACACCTACATAATTGACCAGTATTGACTTTACTTTACACACAGGATGCGACCACCCAGGCCAGCTTATGTCATGCATGATTACATAATAGAGATTGAAGCAGTCATTTTTCATATTTTATGCAGGATGGGTGGGCATTCTACCCCATTCACCTCCACCTCTATGCTTAAGAATCTACAGCAGTATCAGGAAATATTTGAGGCACACATCATATCTTTGAATTCATTTTTAGATTAGTGATGGAGATCCTGAAACAGCGGCAATTCATTCTAGTTTCCATTTCATTACCATGTTATTTTCCCTCTGTACTGTAATGTGCTGTGAAAATAGGTTATGGTAGTTGTGCTTACTACAGTATTGCAGCAACAACAAACTATCAGATTCATTGATCCTGGGTAGATCACTTGAATACAATATTACGTGGAAAGCAAAACATACGTACATTGTCGTTTTTAAATGGTCCTTTATTCAGGCATTAAAATGAAGCTCATTTCACAGATGAACACAACAGTAAATGTGTTATAATTGCTATGACAACAGTGCCCTCTATGATGTGCCCATAAGTACTACAGGTCAAACAGATAAGATACACATAGGCCATCTTTATTTGTCAATCATGGGTACGTTCTCTATCCAAGAGGTTACATATACAAAGCTAAAATATGGGAACACTTAAATCACACATCGGGTCTCAACGTACGAAATACATTGAAGGTCTTAAAATCTTTACTGTACATTGTGTAAATCGTTAAGAACAAAATTCTATGGAAACCAGAATCACCAACCGATTGAGGGCTGGATTGAAACTCACACAGAATATCAAAGGAAACAAATGAAATTACAGGCTGATCCAACTTGTATGAATTACATCACGAAAACTCATAATGTGACTCAGTAGTACATATGGCCACTACGTGCATGTATACCCTGCCGACAACGTCTGGGCATGTTGCTGATGAGACAGTGGATGGTGTCCTGGGGATCTCCTCCAAGACCTGGATCTGGGCATCAATGAGCTCCTGGACAGTCTGTGGACCTACTTGGCGGCGTTGGATGCACCGATACATGACTTCCCTGAGGTTCTCAGTAGGATTCAGGTCTGGGGAACATGAGGGCCAGTCAATGGCATTAATGCCTTTGTCATCCAGGAACTGCCTACACACTGACCACATGAGGCCGGGCATTGTCCTGCACCAGCAGAAACCCAGGGCCGTTAGGTCTGACAAGGGGTCTCCTCCTATTTCTTCCATGCTCTTCAGACTGTACTGGGAGACACAGCAACCTTCTTGTGACGGCACATATGGTTGGGCCATCCTGGCAGAGCTGGACTACCTGTGCAACCTGAATGGGCTGCAGGCACTGCCTCATGCTACCAGTAGTGACAAGAAAACTTGAAAAACACAAAACTAGAGAAGAATCCGCCAGGAAGGGTAACTAAGATGGCGATTGTCTGTGGCCACCACCTACAAAACCATTCCCTTTTGGGAGGGTGTTTTGTTGTTGCCTCTCCAGTGCACCTGTTGTCACTTTCATTTGCACCAAAATAGGTGACATTGATTCACAAATGTAACTCGGTTAAGGGAAGTTTGGGGTCCCCGGCTGGAGCTGCTGCCCCCTCGACCCGACAGTGGATAAGCGGATGAAAATAACGTCACACTGATCAGAAATACAGTGTAGACATTATTAATGTTGTAAACGACTATTGTAGCTGGAAACGGCTGACTTTTTATTGAATATCTGCATAGGCATACAGGGGCCCATTATCAGCAAACATCACTCCTGTGTTCCAAAGGCACATTGTGTTCGCTAATCCAAGTCGGTCATTTATCAAGGCTAATTGATCATTAGAAAACCCTTTTGAGATTATGTTAGCAACACGGATAACTGTTGGGCTGATTAAAGAAGCAATAAAACATGGGCAAATTTTTGTAAATTTCCCATCCCAATTCAATAAGACACGATAAAATTTTGGGGGAAATCAATAGCGCAACCAAAATTGGGGTCCAATGTTGACCATATATGATTAGAGAAAATGTTAGAGATGAGAGTTAACCAGACCTAAATTGTGTCTCATATGTATAAGACCAAAGTGTATCTGAAAAACATAAATTCCTACTTTATGGCCATGCAAGTGTCGTCAAATTGTTATGACTTTTCTGGTAGTAAAAAATAAAGTTTCACATGCATTTTCTGTTGCAGCTTAGCCAGTCTTACACGCGGATAAAACTCTTAAGCTTAGTAAATACAGCTCTTTAAAAAATTAAAAGACCACTGCCTTTTCTTTTCCTGATGAAGAGAAGTGTTAAAATAAAGAGACCACTGCAAATTGAACGCTTCTGTTCCTCACTCAAAGATGTTGGTGGTTAGTTTTGTTTTCATTCATTTACTTTGTCAGTTTGTTTCTCAGTGCTTGGTGTTTTGTTTTAATAAAAGATCAGCACCGCATACCACTTTGCCTGCGCCTGGTCCGTTTGCTCCACTACACCCGATCGTGACAAATAATCTGGTTGCATAAGTGTGCACACCCACTTATAACTGGGATTGTGGCTGTGTTCAGAAGAGATGAAAATAAGCAGGCAAAGAGAGAGATTATTGCTAAAAAGAACCTGTCCAGAATCAACTGCATAGCAAATGCTCAGTATATGCACTAGACTATCTGAGAATTTTGCTTTTGCTTATATGGGCAGTAATTGTTAGCTCGTAAAATCACAATACTGAATAACATAAGGAATGGATATAAAAATAAAAGTAAATTAAATGAAAATTAAAGTAAAAATAATTTATTGTGTTTTTCAAAAGATTATTGATATCTGTGAAATGGCTAGAAGACATTGTCATGAAGAAATTTGAAGTTATTACTGGGCAAGGTGGAGATGTAAAAACCTGTCTGTGTTTGATGAACGGTACTTAAAGGTCACTTCTTTGAGGGACATTAGGAAATCCAATGAAGTGTATCTGGCAGAGTCATCTGGCACCAAAGAAAACACTTCAACCTAGAGAAAGAAGTCCATTCTTGCAGAAAGGCAACACTTGGAAGAGATTGCTAGTGCTAGTGAAAGGGCACAATATAGGTACTGTATTTTCTTTATTTAAATTATTGAATCATCGAAGAACAGTAATGATTGTTTAAAGCAGACGGGGAGAATTACAAACCTATTTCAATGTTGCTAACCAACTTCTTAATTATCCGTTACTGTGGTTGGTTGGGAAGTGTTGGGAAGGGTTGCTACACTGACTGTGGAGTTGGTTGTCTCTATCAACTCCATTACAACCAGGTTAGCAGACTGCCAGTATGAATGCCAAGTCCAAATGTTATATAAATGTTTTGGGAAAATGTGGTGTAGAAAGAGAGACACACACCATCTTTGTCACATGTACACACTCACACAAACACCATTTAAAAAACTGTATTGCTTAATTTCCTGTTTCACTACTAGCAAATGTTGTTGCAACCAAACCCATACCGCGAGACGACCAACCCCATGATAGGTGATAGATGATGTTAACAGCTCATGTTGGACACAAAGGGTCCCCATTTCATTTCAACCCAAGACCTTGGGCTTTCTATTTATGTTGAAAGTACCCCTGGAAGACAGACTGGTGCGTCAAAATGAAAACAAGAATTGCACACAGCCCCACCTACCCAGTCTCCCCAACCGTATTAACACATGATTGAAAGCTACAGGTCATGTTTATAATTTAACAGTACGCTATAAACATTTGGGAACTGAGGAGACCAACTGCAGTAGTTTTGAAAGTGAAATGTATTCCCATTCTTGCTCTAAATAGGATTTCAGCTGCTCAACAGTTTGGGGTATATTTTGTCATATTATCTGTTTCATTATGCACCAAATGTTTTCAGTGGGTGACAGGTCTCTTTTACTACGGAGCCATGCTGTTGTAATACATGCAGAATCTGGTTTGGCATTGTCTTTCTGAAATAAGAAAGGCCTTCCCTGATAAACACGTTGTTTGGATGGCAGTTTGTGTTGCTTTAAAACCTGTATATATAGTTCAGCATTAATGGTACATTCACAGATGTGCAGCTAATGCAGCCCATTCCTTCATGGATGCTGGAATTTGAACTGTGTGCTGATAAGAAGCCGGATGGTCCCTCTCCTCATTAGTCTGCTGGACATGGTGTCCAGGATTCCCAAAAATATTTTAGATTTCTCAGACAACAGGACAGTTTTCCAAATCTTATATTATATTGGATCCAGAGATGGCGGTGGCAGTTCTAGTTCTTGTTCATAAATGGTTTTTCTTTGAATGGTAGAGTTGAAACTTGCATTAGTGGATCTAGTGATGTTCTGTGTTCACAGACAGTTGTTTTTGGAAGTGTTCCTTAGCCCATGCAGTGATGACCAATACAGAATCGTGTCTGTATTTAATGCAGTGCCGCCTGACGGCCCGAAGATCACGGGCAACCAGGACTGGTTTTTAGCCATGTCCCTCACATACAGCGATTTCTCCATATTTTCCAATTTTTTTGATGATATTATGTTCCATAGATGATCAGATCCTCAAACTCTTTGCAATTTAATGTTGAGAAACTTTCTTCTTTAACTGTTGCCCAACTTACTTCTGAAAAACTCATCCTCTCTGGGATGTTCTTTTTATACCCAGTCATGCTACTGACCTGTTGCTTGTAACCTAATTAGTTGTAAGATGTTTTATTTTCGCATTACACAACTTTTCCGGTCTTTTGTTGCACCTGTCCCAGCTTGTTTTAAGCGTGTTGCTGGCATGAAATTCAAAGAGGGCATATATTTTTCAAGAAACAATAATATTTCTCAGTTTCAACATTTGATATGTTGTCTTTGTATTATTTTCTATTCAATATTGGTTTTTGGACATCATTGCATTCTGTTCTTCTTTACATTTTAAACAGAATCAGAACTGGAAATGGGGTGGTATATCAAGATGTAATCTAACCCAAAATGTCTGCCGCAGTAACAAAGAATCGACTTGGTGCTTGTGTCGTAATGGGTCATTGGTCATCCGTGTACAGTCTATCCATCCACCCTGTCAGGCAGCCTACGGTAGCAGTATCCCCACAGAACCGTCGTTGATATTCCCCCCACTCACCTCCTGGTGCAGCCCTGGACAAATGTGTTTCAAAGCAGCCCAGCATGACAGAAACCTGAGCAGCGTCTCCTTGCGCCCAGCTTCTTATTTATTTAACCTCCGGGTTGTTCATTGAGGAACCAGGCAAAAGGGAGAAAAGAAACAGCAGTGCATTCTCCGCCTAGAAAAACACCAAAGTTCTTCAAAGCGTAGCCACACGTGGTGGCCATGAAACCAGAATGGACTCCAGGGACCATGCTCTCATATTTGGAGGGATAGAAAATAGGGTGGAAAAGAGGAAGAGTTTTTAAAAACTGTCAATCAGGACAGGAGCAAGAAGACTCATGCAACTTGTTAAAAATACATTTCCCTGATATGAAAGATTCAGGCTTACCAGTCCCTTCACTTGAACTTTAATTCATGAAGTATAACATAATGCCGCCGTTTTCAAACAGACTCCCAAAGGCCACTGTTTAAAGTTCACTATTACCTTAATCTATCATATGGATTCCCCCTCACTGATTACCCTACCCACAGAGAACCCTACCAACAACAATTACCCTACCCACAGAGAACCCTACCAACACCGATTACACTACCCACAGAGAACCCTACCAACACCGATTACCCTACCCACAGAGAACCCTACCAATACCGATTACCCTACCCACAGAGAACCCTACCAACACCGATTACCCTACCCACAGAGAACCCTACCAACACCGATTACCCTACCCACAGAGAACCCTACCAACACCGATTATCCTACCCACAGAGAACAGTAACAACACCGATTACCCTACCCACTTGTTATTTGCAATAACAAGTTATGGTAATGAAATTGCATTGTTTTCCTACAGGTGTGCATGAAATTATTGGCAGATTAACATGCTATAAAGTGACAGGTGTATATGGGACTATGGATGGAAGGGAAGAGGTGTTTCTGAATTGAGCAGCCTTATGGCCTGAGGAAAGAAACTGTCCCTTAGCCTGTTCGTTTTGGACAGAATACTCCTGTATCTTCTGCCTGATGGCAGCTTGGTAAATAGTCCATGGCTTGGGTGGCTGGGATCTGTAATGATTTTTTTGCTCCTCGTCCTACACCTCTCTGTGTAGAGATCCTGCAGAGATGGCAGGTCAGACCTTGTTATGCGCTCTCCTGTTTTAATCACCCTCTGAAGTGCTTTATGGTTGAGGGCGGCGCAGTTGCCATACCAGGTGGTGACAAAGCTGGTCAGGATACTCTAGATGCATCTGTAGAAGCTGGTGAGTATTCTGGAATCTAGTTCAAATCTCCTTAATTGGCGTAGGAAGAACAACCGTTTCACCATGTTGTTAGAGTGATGAAACCAGGTCAAGTCATTCCTGATGTTGACACCAAGGAATGGGATGTTGTGAACTCTCTCTACTGCAGACCCATTGATGTGAGACCCATGGTCTCCCTGCCGCTGCTTCCTGTGACCAACAATCATCTCTTTTGTTTTGCTGAAATTGAGCTGGAGGTTGTTTTCCTTGTCTCTTTTGGCTGACTCGTCATTGTCAGAGATCAGGCCTATGATGGTGGTGTCATCAGCAAACTTAAAGATGGTGTTGGGGACGTGGGTTGCCAGGCAGTCTTGGGTGAAGAGAAAGTACAGGAGCGGGCTCAGTACACAACCCTGGGGGGAGCCAGTACTGAGAGCAAACTCAGGCAAACTGCAGCGAGTCAAGTGTAACAGGCCTGGAGTCTGGGATGTGAGTCTAAACTAGCCGCTCAAACTTTAAAATGATTGGTGTGAGTGCTACAGGGCGGTAGTCATTCGTACAGACGACGTTTCGCTTTTTTGGCACAGGAACAATGATGGACTTTTTAAAGCAGATGGGACCACTGACTGACGTAGCGATAGGTTGAAGAAATCAGTAAAGACATCAGCCAGTTGGTCTGCACAGCCCTTGAGAACACGGCCTGAGATGTTTTCTGGTCCAGGGGCCTTGCGGGTGTTAATCCTTTTTAGTGCTTTGCAAATGTATTAGCAGATAATCTTATCAAATGAAACTTACATTGGTGAGAGCTAACAAATTCATTAAAATGTTTTACTGGCTAAGATGGCAGTAAAACTCATAACCCTGGTATTACGAGTTCTGTGTTCTTACCATGATGAGCTACAACAGAATTATTTTGTAGCAAGGCCAAACTGGCATTCTCAATCCATACATACATACTATATCTGTGACCTCACGTCACAGATTCAAACCAACCTTGCAGCAGTGCAGTACACTCTGCGTGCAGTTTAGACCGCCGCACCACTGATCCCAAGTCGCAATTGACATTTCACAGCCACTAGAGGTCGACCTTACCAAGATAAACAACACTGGCAGCATTGTTACCTAATACAATGCTTTATTTTTTGCTGAAACATAATGCTTTACTGTTAAAAACATAGCTGCCAAACGTATGAATATGAAAATGTCATGTTGACAACTTAATATACAGTTGTTTTGTCACTTGTAATTAATCTACGTTAAAAACATAGTGATCAAAGACTACACAGGACTAGCCAATAAACCCCAATTCTTTTTGGGAAAACGACATTAACAAATATATCTTGGAGAAGTGAATGAGTGACAGCTAATTGCACCGCTGAAATAAGACAATCGAACAATTCCAACTGAAAACTTGGTCTCCGGAGAGACAGTGTAGCACGCCCTCTAAGGCATGCTTCGTGGACTGAGTCAGAAAGAAGAATAGAGTTTTTGGCGTGAGCAGCAAGTGGGCGCTCTGCGAGGTATCTAGTAGTAGGCCTACTGTATTTAGTACTATCGGCCATTCATTACGCTGAGACGAAGGGCACTATAAAAATTAGCTGTATTATTCTGGACTTCTCTCTGCAGATCAATGAGTATACATGGCACGATATATTTTCGTATTGTGTCCTGATAACGTCTGTTAGACCGGAGGGGGGAATGCTTCGGAAAGAAGAACGCACGCACTAAACTCCCAAAAGTTCGAGGTAAGAGTCGTTTTGGCAAAATCACGAGCTGAGAAAATAAGTAGGGTTGATTTTGTCAACTCGCCGTTAACTGCGTAACTGGAGTCTGTGTTGAAACGTATTTGTATATTTTCTTTTTACAAAATACATTGTCGGATTAGAAATTGCACAAAACAGCCGGTTGATGTAGCGTCTACGGGTCCAGCCCGTGATATTAACTATGTAACACATGTTGTGATAATGACACTGAGGTGGACTTGACTAGAATCCAAAGAATCAAAGCTATCCTGAAAAAAAATATTGATGCAGAACCCATCCCATGTAACCCCCTTTCTGAATGCGAACATAAATCCTGTCTTTCGATCAAAAAAACATGGGGCATTGCACGCAAGGATTGAGCAACTAAAACGTTCACATTTGTGTTCTCTGAACAGAATGTTCAAATTGGTCATGCACAACACGCACATTTGCCCGCTGTAATAACATGTCGGATTGTGATGTTATTGCATGTACCTGTTATTATACACGCATCTCACTAGTTAAGATATAAAGCCTGATGAATCTGCTGTGATGTTAAAAACGGATTACCAAGCCATTGCATTACTACTGTGATAATACAACGGCTTGCACAGCAAACAAAGTAAAAGTCCTTAGTTGTAATCTTCAGCCTAGTATTATTATAGTATTATTTGACATGGCCCTCGTACACTGTTTAAGATGGAATTCTAAGCTATAGCACAATATCTAACAGTTTACTTGTATACAACTTTTCACTTATAGCTTTATTTTATTCTGAAGCTTTTGTGCAGTTTAAAAAAAATACAAATGTATCATTTTTGAAGGCTAATTCATCATTAGAAACCCCTTTTGCAATTATGTTAGCACAGCTTAAAACTGTTGTGCTAATTAAAGAAGCAGCAAAACATGCCTTCATATGACTAGTTGAGTATCTGAAGCATCAGCAATTGTGGATTCGATTACAGGCTCAAAAGGGCCAGAAACAAAGATCTTTCTTCTGAAAGAAGGCTATATTTCTTTTTAAACATTGCCAAGAAACAGAAGGTCTCATAGAACGCTGTGTACCACTCTCTTCAAAGAACAGCGCAAACTGTCTCTACCCAGAATAGAAAGTGGAGTGGGAGGCCCTGGTGCTCCATCATTCCATTTTGCAATGCTATGCCATACCCTGTGGACGGCACTTGATTGCAGCTAATTTCCTCCTACAACAGGACAATGACCCCAAGCACAGCTCCAAACTATGCAAGAACTATTTAGGGAAGCAGTCAGCTGGTATCATGTCTATAATGGAGTGGCCAGCACAGTCACTGGATCTCAATGCTGTTGAGCTGTTACGAGAGCAGCTTGACCGTAAGTGTCCATCAAGCCAATCCAACTGGTGGGAGGTGCTTCAGGAAGCATGGGCTGAAATCTCTCCAGATTACTTAAACAAATTGAATGCCAAATGTCTGCAAGTGTGTAATTGCTGCAAATGGAGAATTCTTTGATGGAAACAAAGTTTAAAGAACACTATTATTATTTAATTAAAAAATCATTATTTCTAACCTTGTCACTAACAATAGTTCCTATTCATTTTTGCTATATTTCCTGCATGTTTCATGGAAAACAAGGACATTTCTAAGTGACCCCAAACTTTTGAACGGCAGTGTGTATCTGTAAATATATACATATCTATGAACTTTGCTAGACTACGTTTTTTCTGAAAGGTAAACATTTTTTGCGGCAGATTTGATCTAAGGTAGAAAAAAGATATACCACTCTTTCAACAAACTATCAAAATCAAGACCAGAATGTTTCCCTAATCCCAAAACATGGTTTTGTTTTTACTAGATTTTTTTTGTGGTTATACTGACTATGGCATTGAATAACTGATCTGCACAAAACCTTACCAAGACTAACTTCCCACTGTTGATATGCCTACATGCTCTAGTCCATTGCTGTAAAATAGGGGTGCAACTGTGTGCCTAAACCGGTTTGAGGGGCTCAGTTTAGCAGGTTTCGGTACATTGCAAAGTGTATTGTCAACAGTTAAAGAAGACAATTTTTTTGTTTTGCAAAAGTCCCTAATCCTGGAAGAATATATACTGGCTCAGTGAGACCATCAATTACAATCAAGTATGAACGTGGCACCAACATTGTCTTACAGTAATAGTGTGGGTCCTCTCTCGTTTGCTGAAAATGATAGGAGAGGTGCTCAAATCATCTATCATATAACAGATTATGGTGCATTCCCATAGCTATGGACACACATCATTGCTATTTCTTAAGCCTGATTTAACTGATGCTAAGGGGTGCTTGAATGGTTTGGAGAGACTGTTGTGTGTTTATTTGTGATTCTGTGTTGCTCTGGGAATATTGGGGTGATGTTGGTGAAAATGTGTCAACATGTAATGGGGTGTAAAAAGCTGAGTAAGATATCTTAGTCATAGTGACAATTTATCATTAATGTTTTATCAACACTGCTCTGACCATCTTAGTTGTCGTCTACTGGAATGCCAAAATGCTGCCAGACTTGGGATTTAAATATGTTAGAGTATTCTACAATGTTTGGCATTAATATCAAATCAAATTCTCACAGGATTGCATAACGTTTTCTGAAATTGACATTTTGAGATGGAGGAGGGGTTTATCATGGTCTTAAGGTTAATGTAACAATCCAGCTGGACTGTAGTGCCTACTCTTGCATCATTATATTATAAATTAGCACTGTAGCTTTTTCCAAAAGTTTGGTGTTGACGTAAGTATTTCAGGTAGCTATGTTTTCAGAAAGCAAGCACCATAAAAATACAGGCTAACATGGTCATTGAGTTGTGCCACTGCATGGATCATAAACTAATAGGGACTGAAGCCTCAGCATTAGCTTAGTTGTGTTAGCGACCTGCAATCTGTAGTCTGCGTTGTAATTATGTTAATGTTTTCACCATTTCGCGTTGGCTCTTAAATTTACTTAACTAACTAGCCGTGCAAATCAACGCAGTCTGTCCATGATTTTTTTTATGTAGCGCCAGTCTAACTTTAGCTTGTAAGCTACTTTTTTTTGGTTCTGGGCTTGTATTATTACACAGTTTGCTGTTAGCTATTAACTTGAACCTAAACAATGATTATCGAATTCCTCCATTCCAGGAACATACATTCTAGCTTGAAGTACATCATCTCTGTGAAACTTTGTGTTTCCTTGACCCAGATGAGTGTCTTGCATCAACAATTTAAAGTCCCAGCATGTACGGGTGTAGGGCGTGAAAATGCCAACTCAGCAATTTGGCAAACATTTATACTTTTCAGAAATCATCACATGGTAGTTCTTTAAAACCGATTTTTTTGGCAACATAGCTTTTTAGATACTTGTCAAAAGGTCAAATTAATTTATATGAGGGGATACAACAGTACAGTTTTGAAGCACTTTCATATGTGAGAAGATTTTCAAATACTTGTGTACTATTTCCACTTCTTTCACAAAAAAATACTGTCAAAGCCCCAGGAAGGTGACTTCAAGTTAAAATCTAGTTGTATTTGGTTTACATGTTTTTTTATTAGTATTTTAAGCCATCTTTGAGTTTAGAAACATGTTTGTACCCAACCAGCTGCTGTTACTGTAGCATTAGTTATTAACATACTGTACATTCCGAAGATACTATTATTTTGCCATAATTTTAGGCAGACTACTGTGACTTCTCCAGGATAGCTTGTGATTGGTAAAACATGCCAAGGCATGGGAGCTAGCCTGCAGTACATCTTAATGGAAACTCATGGATTTCCTGTCTTTTAGTGAATTATTGTTCTGGACCTTTCTTTGCTATAACCCCCCCCCCCCTTCTGATTACACACTGTAGCCTTCAGTTTGTTGTTGTTAAGACTAGAAGCAGTGGAATTCCCAATGTATGTTGGGTGTTGGGTCTGTTTCCCACTGTTGGCTAACATTACAGCAGACACACACACACACACACACACACACACACACACACACAACTACACAATTAGATTGGCATACATGAATATTTGGTTTTTTCCTTCAGGGCAAAACTTTATCATTTGCAATAAAGTATTTTCCATGGCCTTTGCCAAATTCAGGTTAGCTATTATACAGTATCATACCTGAAAGTGCTAATTCTATTATAATTTGCCTGGCATGTTTGTACGGCAAGGGTCTGGAAAATTAAGTTGAAGCAATCACAGAAAACAAGTAAATGTGTTTTGCAGCTCTGAGAATAGAACTGTCAAACAGGAGAAAGTGGTGGCTTACATTCCTTACAGTGGAATTCTCTGTCTAATGAAACTCCAGAGGGTCTGTCTGCCACTCACTGGCTGAGTTTGAGTTTCAACCCCTTATGAGAGTGGTTCCTCATTGACCACAAGACCTACAAAGATTGACCTGAAAGTGCTTACACATTTTCTTGGGGTTACACATTTTCTTGGGGTTACACATTGGGGTATAGGTAATTATCCTGTCCGTCTCAACTCTGCAATATATCTCTTTCTTGCCTGTTAAATCACAAAACGCTGATCTAAACATGACCCTTTCTCATTCAAGTGTGACTTAACGGATGTCGGTGTCAAAGGAATAACATTCTGGCATCTCTTCAGCAATATTCTGCTCCGTAAATATGCTACATAGACATTGAGTTTAGACCTTCAACTCAAATTCGTGGGAGGTCTTTGCATGTATTGGCTGATTGAAGAAAGCATTTACTGGCCGACTTTCTTCCCTTCTCAATGTGACATGACAACACTAAAGACGCTCTATGAACATAATAGTGGGCCTCACGGGATCTTGTGACTAAACACTCATGACACACCAGCTGGGTATCCTGGTAGAGAGCGGAGCAGTGAAACAGGGAAGGGACATACCACACCTCTGAATCATCACTACCTCTGGGGATCTGTTAGATTTTTTGTTCAGTTTTTCAATCGTTGAACTTTCCCCAGGTCCTGTAGCTCCTGAGATGTTTTAGATGGGCTGGGTGAATTGTCCAGCCTATTAATCTGTTGTCTAGTTACTCCCCTTTATATGCCTGTGGTTTTGCTGCTTTGTAAGCATGGTCACAATTCCAATCATTCCTACATTTCTGGTTTTGATGCTGCTCTGACTTGAGAAGTGGTTTTCCAGTGCCACACTGTCTCTGTGTTTTAAAGTATGTCTGTTTTACTGTCTGTTTAACTCAAAACAGTGCCTGTACCCAAAATGAGTACCGGTGCCTATTTTAGTCCAAGAACACTGAACATATGTATTCATAGTACTGATTCTAAATTGTTGAGTTTATTAACCAGGTGTGTTTGTGTTAATGTTAGGTCATAATGTCTGTTATTGTGGCAGACACTGATTTTGAACTGAAGTTTTAGGCTTATGTGTGATAAAAAATAAAAAATACAGATGCATTTCAGGATTTTTAGCACCACTATCTTTTGACCTGTTTTAACAAATTGGTCCATACGTGTACATTTCTTTGCAGAATGTACCATATACAAAATGGATGTAGTCAACAGCTGGAGGAAAGTTCTAAATATGCATGTGCCAATGCATGTGCCTGTTTTAGCTCATGAGAACCACTTTTACAACTACTGATAGAAATTGGACAGTTTTAAACTCTTCTACTGGATCTGCTTAGTGACTACAGAACATTTCTTTGTTTTAAAGAAACATCAAGAATCATTCTGTCCAGATTCTCTGTTCCAAACATTAGTTTCAATTATACTATGTACAGTTGATTTTTCTAGAAGAGCATTATAAGTGTGCTTCATTATGAGTTTGGCCGCCAATAATACACAACAATCCCAGTGGGCAGAGATGTAATTTGAAAATGTTGTTTTGATTTACATCTGATTTAGTTGCCCAGTAATGGTAAATTGACATCGATTTAGAGGAAAATCATGTGCAACCAGTGAACCTGTTTTGCCCTGTCACTTGCTTGTGACCTGGCTGATTCCTCTTCCTCTCCCTTGTAATATCATAGCCTTTATCCCCCCTCACCACCTTCTCCATATTTAGCCCTTTTTAGTCAGAGTATAGTGTGTCCTCACCAGCCTGCCACTCTCTCAGGCTCCTCTGGCTCCTCTGGATTCACCACCAGGAACACCAACTTATTTTCTTTGATTGCCTGTTTTATAGGGGCTGTGGTTGTACATTCTGCATTCAGCAGGTGTATCTCAATTACTGTGTTTCTGTTTAAATTAATGGAAAGAGGACCTTCCACTCAGATCTTAGTGATGACTGTTCGGAAAATGGACTTATGTCAAGCAATCTGCCGGCAGCCGGAGATACTGTCAAAGCGTTACCTTTAGTAAACTCTGAGAGGGAAGGCTCTTCGTTATCCTTTCCAACTTGTCCTCCTTTGTATGAGTGGAGCCCACATCTGCACTTTTAATGATGATGTGCTGGTGTCTGGACAGCTTCCTGTGAGCAGTGCAACAGTGTGTTGCCCGGGCCTATCCAATCAAGAGCCACTAGTCTGCTGTAGATCCTTCTGGTTAGCCTCTATCTGCATTTGTTTTGCATTGTTGTGGTAGCAGTGCTAGTGGTAGACATCTGTAGCTTAGATGCTACGACTTAGTCCTCCCGTAATCATTGCAAACATAATATTTCTCCATGAGTCATGGACTGTGGCTATTTTGTTAACAGTTGCTTATCCCATTTGTAGCCAGTGTGCAGTGAACATTAAACATGGTCATGTGTGCTGTGTTATCAGGAGCAAAGCTAATGTTTCTACTTTTAAAGGTGAGGTCAGTGAGGGAGGTAGGTTTTGTCAATAATTCTCTATGGCCACCTGATTTAATCCCCTGAGTAATCATTTCATACTTCAAGAAGACATAAAAAGACATTAAAAATTCTCAATTCTTTTTTGTCCCCCACTAATTTTGAGTGTGGGCATGGGCTTGCCAAGATATTTCAGAATATTCGTCTCACAGGAAGTGGCTATGTGTTGGTAATTACTTTTAATGAGCACTATTTCATGGTCTACTATACTTCAAATCAGAAGTTTGGAGTTTGGAGTCATTTCCTTCTGGGAAGTCAAATATTTCATCAAGTGACCTTCAGATATCCTCTTAACAACAGTGGAATTATTCACTAACTTGGGCTGTACGTTTATGTGTAAGCCTTTGCTAACTAGTATTCATTATCCTGATTCTTTTGTAAAAAGAGTGGCAAAGGATTGTACAATAGGCCTTTTCAGAGACTGATTGAGCGTAGATTAGATGAACCACCAGCTGTTAATAAAAACATCCTATTCTTCACCTAGACATCTGTTTAGATGTTAGACTGATATGTTGGACTGAACTTTACCTGGCATGCAGGTATTATATTCTCAGTTAGGACCTTGAATAGAACATTGCATATAAATAGGGTGACTCACTCCCTCCCTCCCCCATGTCATTAAACCATGTCAGTCCAGTGGGCGGGTTTGTCTTACACCTGCATAATCAACTAAACACTCTTTTTCTGGGCCAATGTTTTGTTTTTACCTCAGACTGATGACAGTTTATAGAAGTGGATACAGCTTGCATGTCTTTGCCTGTGTGTTGGTCTATGTGCGAATGAGCTCCAGCTCTCTGTCTCCCTGCCAGAGGGAAGCCTATGGGGCAGCCTAGTTGCCTGGGCCTGACAGGGAGGGGGTCTCATTGTGTTATCAGACAGGGTTTGTTTACAGACAATAGATGACTAAGCCCTGTCTCTAAACCCTGGCCACTCACACTCCAGGTCGGCCTATTGTGCGTATTTAGACATTTTTAATTGGACTTCTAGTTGTTGTTCTGCAAGGTGGTGTTAAAGTGTGACTGTCTAGTTATGGACAAAAGATCAGCTATGGCCCTCCTGTAAAAAAAACATTGATAATATCTGTTCTGCTAGAGAGTAGTTGTTTGTGAGCTATTATGGGGCAGGATTTCATTCCTGTGTTGAAAGCGATGAAGTTCTGAGTTTATATTTAGGCCAGGTAAAATATTACGCACACTTCTTATGCATGAATTTGAGGTGATAGATCTTAGGATTTATGCAAATTCAGAGCTTTGGTTTTGTCACAAACACATAATCTGTTTTAGTTCAGTGCTTCTCAATAGGCCAGTCTTGCTGCTTGGCTAAAGTATGTTTGTGGGCTGTCTAGGCTAAATGTATCACTCTGTCAGTACAGGGTTTTTCTCTGTTTGTCAGAGCAAAATGGTTGCTATGCGAAACGCTTGAGTTAAAGCCTAGTCATTTTATTTTGGGGGGGAAAATGTGTCTCTTCCTATGGCCCAGTGTCCAAAATTTTCTCATTGCCACACATTTTTTATTTCCTGCTGTGGATAAAGCCTCCTGATGGTGGTTTGTTTTGTGCAGACTGCAGAGAAATGCTTTCCATAACTGCTAATTAAAAAAACCTTGGCGCTTTGGGCCCATTTAGGATACATGAATTGTCATGATAACATTAAATTTAAATAACATTTACACAATATTTAAATAACATTTGGGTTCTAATTTAACAAACGTAACGTTGAAAACATGACCAGAGTATCACCTTGCCCTGTCAAAATATTGTCTCTTGCTTTGGGCAACAGGGCTAGATAGTTGGCTAGCTTGTTTGTTGAGTTTAGTATATTCATCAGTGAATATAGTGACATGGATTCTAATCAATCCAAAGAATATTGAAAATGACTGCCGTAAAATTTATTTCAAGCCGGTACCAAGCAACACAAGCTATCCCATCTATTTACATTTTTGTTATTTGTCATGTCAAATGAAAAGTGTATTTAGTGTGTCACAGCTTTTTTTGGACATGGATCAAAACAAAAGTTTTATAGAATAATGGCTGAATTTCTTAAGTTGGACAATCATGGAAAGTGACATGCTAACAATGTAGCTTAGCCAGCCTGTCCAACGTAATCTTAATCCAAAGGGGATAGGCTTGGGGATAACCAGGACAGCGCACACAACTTTGAATATGCACTTCGGAAGGTGATCTGAAGCAATTCACATTTCACAAGTTTACGCTATAATATTTTAAATAACCAATGCAAATATTGTCTTGTTTATCTATATAAAATGATAGTAGTGTAAAAATGTCATTTGTTTGTAGTCAGGTTATACATGACACATCCTGATATCTGTTAAGCAAGGCAGGCTGATCATTTCCACCAACCTCTGTTGCTCCTATACCCTCCCTGAGCACTGTGGGCAAAATAGCTAAATTTGGATTATTGTAACTGCAGTTTAAATTAAGAGCTGATCCTTGTCTTAACCCCCCACCCCCAAGCATCCCTTCTGTGCTCAAGAGCTCGTTCACATGAAAAGCTCTCAGCAAGCTCTTAGCAATCACTGTATTTGGGCAAGGCCATCGTCAGTGCCAAGCTGTTTATCAGGCTTCTTTAGATGCTTAGTGTTTTTTGAGTGTTCTCCATCCTTGGTATGCATTCCACCACAACTCTTCATTTCTTCAGATCAGCCCCTCACAAGCCAAACTTTTTCAAGAATAATCATGTTTTCTTCAAAGATGCCCCAGACATTTGGTTTTCATTTTTTGCACCGCTTCATTTAATTTAAGGTATTTATAAACATGTGTTACACTGAAGCTGATGTTTTAAATAAGTTTACCATTTGTTTCCTTGTAGATCCCCTCCCCGCTAGCTAGTGGGAGGCCATTTGCTCCTACAGTGACCTGTGGAGGAGGAGCATTAAGCAGGCCTCTGATTTAACTTCAACTCCATTAAACCCCCGTTCTCCAGTCCTCCTGACCTGAACACATGCCCCCCCCCCCAACAGAACACACACAGTCACACACAAACTGAGCCTTGTTTACAGCTCCATGCATTTACAACACTACCAACAGATTTAGTCACAGTAAGTGTAGTAATTTTTCTGCCTGTCTCTTATTTCCATGCTAACAGGCGTTCCAGAATTTAAACAGGCTATTGGTTTAAAGACTGGTTTAGGAAAAGCAGTGAGATTGTAATTTTGTAGACATTTACTATAAGGCTGCACAATATATCGTTTCAGCATTGACATTGCAATATACATATCCGCAATAGTCACAAGCGCCGAAAGTGCGATTTAATAAGGTAGACATATTTCAGTCTACAATATAGATTTATTTTAAATGGAAAACTTGCATTATCTGTCTGATATAACGTAATTTACTCCGATTTATGGGTTATTGGATACACAGTTATTATTATTTTAAACACTGTGTTTGTTTTAGCACGTGCACATGCAGGCTCTGCTTGCGTGTAATGAAATGATGAGCGAGGAACCGGCAAAAAAGTCAGAAATGGAGAATTTGGTTGCAAAAAGAAATGCATCGTCAATTATATGGAAATATTTTGGCTACAGACAGGATGATGTTGACCAAATACAGGTACTTTATCGGGAGTGCCTTGCCACAACACGAGGCAACACGACCAATTTGTTTGATTGGCGCCACCACAAATCTTGGTATGATGAGTGCAAAGCATCTCAATGTCGTCCAAAGCGAAAACACCATACAAGAAAGGCGATATGTAATGCCATCACGCAACAATTTTTCTGAAGTTGCCATCCCAGAGCTCTACGAAAAATGCAAGACACAAGTTGAAACAGAGCTCTCAGAAGTGGAACATTATACAGCAACAACAGATTTGTGGTCCAGCCAGACAACGGAGCCCTACATCAGTCTGACCGTACACTCTGTTAATGAGGACTTGCCAGCTGTTGCTGTTTGCAAACTGCATTTTCTCCAGAGGATCACACAAGTGAGAACATCGCAACAGGGATGAGAGAAGCTTTATCTGATTTGGGCCTACGTAAGAGTCGCCTGTGTAACAACAGACAATGCCGTGAACGTGGTGAAGGCTGCCGCCCTGAACAAATGGACCAGATTGCAGTGCTTGTCCGCAGACTGCATCTTGCAGTTAGTAAGTTATGCCGAATTGCGAATTCTATTTTACTACGGTTGCTATTGCTATACTATTTCTGTTTCATATTATTACCTAGCACCTCGGCACCAAGATGTTTCTGGAAACCCGTCCGCCACCTCAGTAGGGGGACATGGGGAACCATCCAAGCTGTGTACAGTAAGGATGGGACACTATTGACCTCAACTGAGGAGTTAATTGGGTGATTGAAGGAACTCCTCAATCCCACTAACATGCTGTAGTAGAGGCAGAGCTGGAGGCTGATGGGGAAGCATCGTCAATTTCCTTGGCAGAAGTCACTGAGGTAGTCAAACAACTCCACGGTGGCAAGGCTCTGGGATTGATGAGATTCAGCCAGAATATTGAAAGCTTTAGATGTGGGGGGAATGTCTTGGGATGTCTTCAACATTGCGTGGGAGTCAGGGGCAGTGCCTAAGGAGTGGCAGACCGGGACAGTCGTTCCCCTGTTCAAAAAGGGGGACCAGAGGGTGTGTGCCAATTATAGGTATATCACACTACTCAGCCTCCCAGGGAAAGTCTACTCAAAGGTACTGGAAAGGAGGGTTCGGCAGATAGTCGAACCTCAGATTGACGAGGAACAGTGCGGATTCCGTCCTGGTCGTGGAAAAACTGACCAGCTTTTTAGGGTGAACAACCGACGTCTCCTTTAGGGTGAGAAGCTCAGTCATCCGTAAGGAACTTGAAGTAGTGCCGCTGTTCCTTTGCATCGAAACTACCTCAACTACCAGTTGAGGTAGATCGGGTATCTGGTTAGGATGCCCCCAGGAGGTCTCCCTAGGGAGGTGTTTTAGGCACATCCAGCTGGGAGGAGACCTGTGGGTAGGTCCAGGACTAGTTGGAGAGATTATATTTTGACACGGGTCTGGGAACGCCTCGGGATCCCCCAGTCAGAGTTGGCAAATGTGGCTTGGGAAAGGGACGTTTGGGGTCCCCTGATGGAGCTGCTGCCCCCACGACCCGATACCGGATAAGCAGTTGAAGATGAAGATTATTACCTAGCAACCTGTTCTGAAATATAACAAATGTAAAATATAACAAGTTTTATAAATTTTTATTATAGAGTATAGGGCTGGGGAAGAATGAAGGATACAGACTCGGGTGGATAGCCAAAGCTCTTTATGAAGACATCCTCTGTTTTTTCATATTGCAATATATACCTGCAGTAAAGCGAAATATCGCAATGTCAGTTATTTCCGATATTGTGCAACCCTAATTTAATATATTTGTGATCACTCTTTGCCTTTTTATACAACAATCCTATCCCAGCTGTTTTCTTTGCCAGGAGTTCAGATTTCTATCCCCCGTAATGGCTTGAGCTTCAATTGGACATCTAGTGGATCGACTTGCAGCATGGATCTGCTAAGCTGTTTTTGTTTGTCTGTCGGCATGGAGACTTCAACAGCTAGACAGCTGATTGGTTGAGCTTCAGGGCCGGAAGCTAAAACCACAAAGTGTGACTGAAGTAAAATTATTGCATCGTATTCAATGTTTAAAAAATATATATAAATTATGTTACCTTGTTCAGTGCTGCCAATGGTGTCTGATTTCAGAACATCTAGAAGAGGTTGATTGGGAACTATTAGCATCTACCAGCATAACAATGAGTTGTCCACTTAACAATTCTAAATGAACAGTACATTTTTAAGTGTATCGTTGGAAAATGTCTGCAAATCTCAGTGCAGCCTTAACATTATCCTATGTGTTTAGCCATTCTTTTCTTGAATTTACAAATTTAACTCACTATCTGGCAATTACTTTTCAGACATTTTGCGTTTTTCTGAAGAGTACATGCACCTGTCTATCACCTTGCATGTACCAGTTCTTTTGGGTTCAAAGAAATATAAAAATATGCTAAATATATATATTTTTAAAGTAGATTAGATAGTGTAAGAAAATTATTAGTATATACTATTTATTACTGAATTGAAACCATAAAATAAGCATCAATTGTGCAGAACCATTGCCATGTCTCCTGCTAAATGCACTTAATATAAAATAGTTTAAAAAATGTAACACCCAATGCCACACTCTGTATATTGTACCTGGAATACATATTGCCCCATTAGCTTGTAGCTAGTTGTTCATATTATGAGTCTGGGATGTGATTATTAACTATTTCCGGAAATGGTTTATTGAGGGGGACTTAGGTTGTTTTTCAGGAATTGAAGATAAAAAGCAAGAGAAACTGATGTGCAGAAAGGAGATTTCTGTATTTGATACTATTTACAATGCATTAAAAACATCTTTGTAGAGTTTAACACATCCAACCTTTTTTGTGGATGTTGGCGTGCTCTCCCCCAACGTCTGTAAAAAAAGTAGGGGAAACACTGCGTGAGATATTGTAGTTCTTTATAAATTGCTACTCATTTATGTGAAAATGTTTACCTTTTCTCATTTGGGGGTGTTTAGAGATGGGGTAAACAATATAATCAGTTATGAATTAAGTCTATAACACAATTCAACCTGGAAAAATAATTGCGATCTGAATACTTTGAAAATGCACTACAAATATTTATACTCATGACATTCAACTTGAGGGAACAACTTAGGACATTATTTTGAAAATATCTTTACATAATATTTTGGGTCCCAATAATAGTTGTCCATTAACCCTTATTTCAGGAAAAAATACTAAAAAGGTATTACATTAATTTAGCTTGTACACAATAATGTGGGAAAGTTGCAAAGGTGATGCTCAGAAAAGTTGGAAATCTCTTGTATTTATTTTTTGCTGCTTGAGTTGTTCTTTAAGTAATTGACGCTTGTCTGTAGCCTGCTGTAATCCATCTGGTCTATGGTCAACAAGTGTGAAGGATGAGTGAATTCATAAAACAGGATTTGCCAAATTTCGAAACCTGTCATGAAAGACGTAGTTTTTATCGTTTCTATGTAATCTGCTATTTATTTTCCTAGTGAATGATTAACGTTACCATTATATAGGATTTGTTCTCTCCACATCACCCAACATTACCGTTTGGTCCTAGTTAGAGAAATTTGTTTTCAAACAGTATATAGACTTTCAAATAGCTTCTAGCTTTGTGCCTGTTGTGCTGGGGAAAATACCTTAGGTGCACATGATGTCTGATCTTCTAGAGAGCCTAACTGCCCACTGTACAAAGGCTTTTCAGTTTTTAACTGGGAAGTCCTGAGGAGAGGGACACATGCTACATTCTGCTGCAGTCGAATGTGTGCGTGCGTGCATCTCTCCAGACCTGAAAGGGTATGAGTGTCAACAAACACACACCCAACCCATGGACATAGCCCTGTGAAGGGGACATTGACATCTAAACTTCGTGCTGGCACTTGTGAATGAGAAGCATGCACGTAGGACAGCAGGAGAGTCTTCAGCAAGGCTCCAGCCAGGCTCTAATATTACGGAACCATAGTTGCCATGCTTTAATTGCGTTGTATTGAAAGACAAATCATCCATTCTACGTTTTCTCTGATAGGTTGTGTTGTGCAGATTACTGAGGGTTAAAGCTAACTAAATGTAATGTATGAATGGGTGAGCGTTAGCCAGCTGATCCGTAATCAGCTAATCCTATTTCAGGCTTCATGTCACTCATGGTGCAGTCTCAGCATCATCCACAGTCACACAATTACCTCCCTCTGTAGTCATTGTGTAGTGGCTGACCTATAGGCTCGAACAACTGTACATGAATGCTGTCTGCCAAACTACCACTACTATACTTCCCTTGTGATTGGTTTGCAGTTAGTTGTTAGCGTGTTAGTTGGGTAGCAAAACCCTTCATGGTACTACAATTTAATTAAGTGAAGCACACAGTTTATGTGCAATTATATCTCAACTAAGACACCAGAGAGCTGACATTTCATCCACTAACAGAAAACCAAGTGCTGATGATTTCATGGAATTACTAAATAAACAGCAGTCTGACCCTGGTTTCAGAGTTCTCCACACAATGTCGGAATGACCATTCATTTGTTTGGTTTGGTGGAAATCTACTTCGGAGGTTGTCCTACCTGTGTTTTCTGCATGAATTGGAACACATGGCTATATCAGTTTAAACTCTGACCTTCTACTTCCCTTCCCATCACATTGTGTCACAGAGTCCCTGTTTACTGATAACTCGTCCTGTCCACCACCGCCACGGTCCATAACTTCAGCTCCTGTGAAGGCACAGAGAACATCTGCTCCACACAAACAGACTAACACTGACCGACTATGACAAGCCAAGGATGTACTCAAACACAGAGCTCATATGTTAGTTGTGTTGCGGTTTTTCAGACAGCACACTTCATAACAGTGTAGGGCCATTATTGTCATCATCACCCATAAGCACTTCCTGGCATTTCACTGAAACGGGTGCAGAACATGTCATTGGTTCTTTTTAAAAATTCTTTAGTTATATTTCGGTTGAAAATGCAAAGCCAAAACTTACAAGCGTGGTTGTTATGTGGACAAAAGCATTACTAGCAAAACTGTAGAAGCCTTGTCTTATTTGTGAATGTTCTGTGGTCAGTTGTGCAATACGTTCAGCCCAGCAGTCAGCCAGCCCTCTCCAGTTTCTCCCTTTGAACATTAGAGGTCATTATATAGGTCAATAACTGGTATTTTTCTGGATGTATAGAATAATCCCTCTACAGTGCTCCGTCATGCACCACAGGTTGCCCAGCCTGTTGTTAGGGATTAATCTGACGACCTACGGTGACCCCACAGGTTCATATACCACTAGCTTGACACATTTCACATTGTTTCCCATTAATGTGGAAATAAAATGGGATATACTATACAATAGTTGTGTCATAGACTGGAGTTTACCTTTTGTTCTAGCTATGTTTTTGACTTAGTCTTCAAAGGACATTGTAATAGTATGTATAACTTTACAGATGTATAAACAAATTTTATGCATGGTAGAGACTGTGATATTCTTGCCTGCATTTTCTCTCCGATTTGAAAACCAGGGGATGTGGTTGTGCCAGGTTAATATAGCCATAAAGTCATAAACCCTGCGTATTTGTTAAGATGTCGCTTCTTAATTAATCAGATTTGAAACAACCCTAACCGTAACCACACTGACAAATGTATGCCTAAATACTAACTTGACAATTTTGACCCAGAAAGTGAATTTCTGTTTTTATGAGTGCTTTGTTAAATCAGATTTGGACTTGGTGGTTATGGTATTTAGTGGAAGTCCTGGGATTTCCTAATGCTTTACAGATCAGAGTTAAAGTCTGTGGAAGTCAGTCAGTCAGTCAGTCACTAAGAACGTCTGTTGTGGCCATCTGTCTCTTTCTTTCTCCCTCTGTCTGACCATCACTCTGTCTATTATTCATCCCCCTGTCTGTTTGTCCCTCTGTCTATATCTACTGCTGTTGGTCCATCTGTCTGTCTGTCTGTCTGTCTGTCCCTGTATCTGTCTATCCCCCTGTTGGTCTGCCGGAGTGGTGTGTAAGCGCTTAGGTCATCACGATGACATCATTGGTTATAATTAGAGGCAGCTGATTATCCCTCTGTCCTTTCTGTGTCTGCAACAGTAGCCCATTTACGGTGGAAAGAGTTAGAAGCTGTCTCAGAAATAAGGAGCATGACCTGCCCAATGTTGGATGTCCCGTTACTCCTGACTTATTCATGATGCTACTCTGAGTAGCCTGTAGTCCGTGCCCCCAATCTGGAACCCTGCTTCCTGTCCTGTCCTGTCCTCTTCCCTCTGGAATAGTGGGCTTTTTGTGGGGTTTTGAGCACACCAAATGTACAGGTCGAATTTCAGCGGTGCCATAGTGCTAGCCAAGTCACACAAACAACAGCCCCCCCGCTCCCTTTTTAATGCCTTTAGACGTAGATGTGGTTTAAAAAACCACAGCCATACTGCTGATTCTGCAGTTTGCTGCTGCTGTCGCTCTCCTGGCCCATCCTAGAATGTTTTTCTTCTTAAGGGAACCACTTTTGTTTGTTTTAGCATTTATTTTCCTTCGTCATTGGCAATCTCCCTTCTGTACAGCCGCACACCGTTCATCGCAAGGCAATCCTTCCCCTGCCTGTTCCAGCCACTGACCGAGACTGAGGTGTTCCTTACTGGTGGTAATCAATACGTCGCTACTCAGCATGTATATGGAGAAGCTGATTATATATTTGTTTTAAGGTCCGTGTTAAATCAGCACCTGTTGAGTGAGCGGCTAAGGAGCAGGCTGGTCTTCTTTGTGTGAAGGTTTTGGGCCATTTCACATCAATAAGAGATATCAGGACACCATTTAAATTCTATATAGATGAACATCTATTCAAATTTGCAACTGTAACAGTTGCGCCCGCAGAGCTTGACAATCGGTGCAACAGACACGTGCGCAGCTCCTTGCCAAAATATGATCTTCAATCAGCATTAGTTTCAGAATTTGTGTGTAGTTCCACTACATAAAAAAAATACAAAAATAATGAGCGTGTAACCATCAGAGCTCTTTTACCGTGATGGAAGAAATAAAGTGATAGTGTGACATTGGGCTGCTAAGCGGTCTAGATATGATTTCAGTTTGACTTTCATAAAGCATGAGGACAGGCTGACTTATAATTGATGAAAGCTCTTATTTTGAGACAGTATTTTTACAAGCTGTGTGTCAGAATGGGTAGATTTAGCTAGCTAGCGAGTTACCTCATGTCAGTAACAAAGAACGCCAATTTAGATTCTCACAGTTTTACAGTATGAAAGATTATGTATTGCCGACTCAATAGCCTTGACTCAGTGGGACTGCCGTTGTGTGAATTGACCCGTTTGACTTGGGCCTTGGACAGAGTGGGGCTGAGGCTTGAGCGACTGCCCTGGTTTATAGAGTGGGGGTTGGAAAGGGTTATGGTCTGGTGGTGTTAAGGGGAATTATAACCAGGAGTTGGACATGACCATGCGGGATTAGCGTGCTCCTCAATGCGAATGACCGACACCTACAAGACTGCGATTCCTAAACACCCCCCCCCCCCCCCCCCC
>JACXGJ010005283.1:0-39932 GCA_016801105.1 Esox niger
GCGGGGCAGCGTGAGGGACTGGCGGCGACGACCGCGGGGCAGCGTGAGGGACTGGCG
Source organism: Esox niger (assembly GCA_016801105.1). Taxonomy (NCBI): domain Eukaryota; kingdom Metazoa; phylum Chordata; class Actinopteri; order Esociformes; family Esocidae; genus Esox; species Esox niger. The sequence continues at coordinate 58 of JACXGJ010005283.1, forward strand.
GCGACGACCGCGGGGCAGCGTGAGGAGCTGGCGGCGACGACTGCGGGGCAGCGTGAGGAGCTGGCGGCGACGACCGCGGGGCAGCGGGGAGCGCTGGCTGCGGCTCCTGTGCAGTGGGGAGCGCTGGCCGCGATTCCAGGGCAGCCAGGAGTTCCCGGGAGTGCTCCAAAGCCCTTTTGGTACCTTGCAGGACTTTGTACATACACCCATATTGCTCCCCCCAAAAAATTTCTTGGGGCTGCCTTTTGGCCTTCCGATCTGCTTGGTCCTTTAGGTGGTTTATTCTGTCATATGGTCCGGTGTATGAGGACAGAAGAGCAGAGGCAGAACGGCTGTTTGAGAAATAATCCATGTTTTAATAGACAGGAACAAAGAAACAAAAGAACAACTCAGACCAGACACAATGACTGGGTGAAATATAGCCTACGGCTAACAACCAAAATTAACCACACCACTGTGGTAAAACACTCAACATAAATAGGTTCCCCAATTGGAGGCAATAACGAACACCTGCCTCCAATTGGGGAGACCAAAACACATAGAGGTGGCTAGAGTCACCTCTTTTGGTCATGTCCTGACTATGGCCCCAGCCAGCGCAAAGATGGCTAGGGGCATAGCCAGGACATGACAAGATGGCTATATTTCAATTATCCCATGCGCATATAAATAAAAATAAAAAATCTTTATAGAAGGTTGGACTCAAGACCAATATAATTTTCTCTTATACTTTCATATAAAAAAATTGCCTAGTCAGTTATCTCTATGAAGGTCTTTTTCAGGTCACTTTACAGTATTGTGTATCATGGCATTATTAAACAATTGATATGATGGCAATGGAAAACAGAAGGCTACAATATTTGTGGCCTTGATGACTTTACTTTAAGGCGAAAGTAAAAAAAAAACTGAGAAAAAAGCTTAAGAATGTAATATCTATGTGATTTGTTGTGGTATACTGTTACAAAGGTAAAATTAAAAGCATGTGTTAGAACAGTGACTGCTTCATAAAAACAACAAAAATACCTGCTGACACAAGGTCAGGAATATGTATAGTCAAATGAGATAATGCATTAGGATGGCATGCCGTATTTTCTTTATGCAATGGGTGATTACATAATTATGCATCAGATGCTCATCATCTTATGTGCCCCCTTCTTTTGTCATGTGTTTATTGGGCCCTGTCCAGGTTTTTTGTTAAAGCACTTTGTGACAACTGCTGATGTAAAAAAGGCTTTATAAAATAAATTTGATTAAAATAAATTTGATTGATTTGTGTGTGACTTGGACCAAAATTTGTCTGGAAGCTTCACTCTCATATGTGATCTCAGTTTCAATAGAATAACAAAATTACACTGTACTTGTGGAACGTAAATAAGAATGTAGTAGATACCAACTGAGATAGTAAAGCAAAACTACAAACAGCAAATTCAATCAAGTTCAAAATCAATTATATTTGTGTGGGATACCAATGGAGTGCCTCGGGTAAGGAATGAGGTTTTATCCCAAGTAGAGGAGTTCAAGTATCTTGGGGTCTTTGTTTGCAAGTGAGGGAAAAATGGAGCAGGAGAATCGGAGCAGCGGGGGCGGTAAGTCAAAGCTCTCGATATACCGGTCAATTTTTGTTCCTACCCTCACCTATGGTCATGAAGGCTGGGTCATGACTGAAAGAACTAAATCGTGGGTACAAGCGGCTGAAATACGTTTTCTCAGAAGGGTGGCTGGCATCTCCCTTAGAGATAGGGTGAGAAGCTCAGTCATCCGTGAGGAACTCGGAGTAGAGCCACTGCTCATTAGCATTGAAAGGAACCAGTTGAGGTGGTTCGGGCATCTGGTATGCCCCCAGGACGTCTCCCTAGGGAGGTGTTCCAAGCACGTCCAGCTGGGAGGAGACCTCGGGTTAGGCCCAGGACTAGGTGAAGAGATTATATTTCGACACTGGCCTGGGGACACCTCGGGACCCCCAGTCAGAGCTGGCAAATGTAGCTCAGGAAAGGGAAGTTCGGGGTCCCATGCTGGAGCTGCTGCCCCCACGAACCGACAACGGATAAGCGGATGAATATGAAGCAGTTATTTGTGTAGTTGCTTTTTTACATCTATAAAACAAAAAACATGCGAGTTGGAACATGGCAACAGGTTGTTTTTGTAATCACTCAGCAGCAGAAAATGAAAGGCATAATATGATTAGTGCTTGTAAGATGGTCTTTTAAATGATAAATAACTCAATTATTAGACACATTGTGTCTTTGACATATCTTAAAGTCTATATGTTTCATATAATCAGCCTTACATACTCATTTAAGTGAAGGGAGAAGTGCAAGGCCACCTACTGCAAAAAAGAGGGTCATAGGGGGGAAATGATTACAACAAATGACAGAGCATCCTAAAAGTGGTTATATTATCAGCTCTGTTTGTGATATTACAATTATGACAACGACCATGTGTTATATAAACTCACTCATAACAAGTCAAGGAAGGTTTAAGGGCATGAACCATTGAACAAATCTCTGTTCTGATTTCATTCACACTTTTCTCAGTCCACTTCCATCAATGTTTCATTGCATAAAATGCTTTTCCTTTCTCAGGTTGACCTCTCTCTTCTTTGACAACTGTCCCTGCTAAGATCTGTTTATTCCAGGTTAATCCAGTCCTGACAATAGCATGGCCTTTCCTCTTTTAGATTCAGGGGAAGGACCTTGGAAAATATGTGGAAAGGATTAAGGTAAAACCTGTACCCAAGAATGCTTTTCTCCTCACTCCGCTCCTGAGCCTTAAATACCTCACAGACAGACAACGCAAAACGCTTCGAAGATCTGCTCTACTTAGAGAAGTGCTGGGAACTTCTCTCAACTCTGTACACTGAATGACGGCAGGTGTTTGCAGGTAGAGTGTGAGTCTTTGTGTTTGTTGCAGAGTTAGTGTCAGGTGTGTGTGTGTATGTGCATGCATCTTGGGGACTGTGGAGCACCATCTGTTGTTTACAGTAACAGGTACAATACTCTACCTGAGGAGCAGTACACATACACACACACATACTTCTTAAACATGTTCAATATCGCTTCTCTTTTCAGCACAAACTTGTCTATGGGTCTGTACTCCTAATATCAAAGGTATCAAGTCATTAAGGATCAATATCACACTTGGAACTTTTGCTAAATAACTCAACTCTGCCTTTGCGCCAGCCCTGCCAGTATGCCATACATAAAGACAAGGGACAAATGGACAGGGACAGACAGAGGGCCATTGAGATATAAGGTATACCGTATATAGAGAGAAAGACTTATCAGACCAGTAATACATACAGCTCTGGAAAAAATTAAGAGACCACTGCAAAATGATCAGTTCCTTTGGTTTTACTATTCGTAAGTGCTGCATGTTTGAGTAGAATGAAAATTATTGTTTAATTCTATAAACTACTGACAACATTACACCCAAATTCCCAATAAAAATATTGTAATTTAGAGTATTTTCTGTAGAAAAATAACTAAAAAAGATACTTTGTTTTCAGAAATTATTTTCAGTCATTAAATAAATAAAACCTTGAATTTTTCAACGACAAAATACTATTGTTTTAACTTAGGAAGAGTTCAGAAATCAATATTTGGTGGAATAACCCAGATTTTTTTCACAGCTTTCATGCATCTTGAGTCTGTAACATTGTTGTTGGGTGACTTTATGCCACTCCTTGTACAAAACTTCAAGTAGCTCGGCATTGTTTGATGGCTTGTGAACATCAATCTTTCTCTTGATCAAATTACAGCGTTTTTCAATGGGGTTCATATCTGGAGATTGGGCTGGCCATGACAGGGTCTTGATCTGGTGGTCCTCCAACCACACCTTAATTGACCTTGTTGTGTAGCATGGAGCATTGTCCTGCTGGAAAACCTAATTCTCAGAGTTGTGGAACATTGTCAGAGCAGAAGGAAGCAGGTGTTCTTCCAGGATAGCCTTGTACTTGGCTTAATTGCGCATCCTACACATAGGCAAACCTGCCCAAAACCAGCCTTTCTGAAGCATCCCCAGATCTGCACTGATCCTCCACCAAATTTCACAGTGGGTGCAAAACACTGTGGCTTGTAAGCCTCTCTGGGTCTCTGTCTAACCATTAGATGACCAGGTGTTGGGCAAAGCTGAACATTTTACTCAGAGAAGATGACCCTAATCCATTCCTCTACGGTCCAGACCTTATTATCTTTTGCTCATTTCAGCCTGGTTCTTCTCTGCTTCTCATTGATAACAGTCTTTTTTCTAGCTCTGCAAGATTTCAACCCTGCCCCTAGGAGCCTGTTTCAAACCGTCCTCACCATGCATTTCACCCCAGCTGCTGTTTGTCATTCTATTTGTCTCAACATCCTATGGTTGTTGAGTGATATTTGAACAAGTTGGCGATCATCTCGGTCAGTGGACAGTCATTTTTGCTCTCTGCCAGTCTGTAGCTTTGTTGTCCTCAATGTCTCTCCCTTGAACTGCCGTCTGTTCTTATGAACTGCCATCTGTTTTCAGGATGGAAGCTACTTGACGCTCACTGTATCCTTCTGTCAGTAAAGCCAGAATTTAACCATTCCATCCCAGAAACTGGAATGGAATGGCTACCATAAATTTAGAGATGATGATTTAAGGAAAATTAGGAGTGGTCTCATATTGTTTTCCATAGCTGTATATTACTGTTTTGAAATTATTAAAATAATAATTGTTTGTGATAACGGCCCTAAATTTCTTTTTAAATCTGGGTAAAAGGTACATTATGTTAAATGCATTGTTGCATTTGTAACCCATGGACAGCCCTAGATTTACATAAATTACAAGAGTGTCTTTTTCCAAGTTGGTTCATTAGACCAAGGTGGCAAGGTCCATTCTCTCCTCACATTTCCAAATTGCTGGCAGCATCGGTTTGTAGCACATGTGAATGTAAATAGAAAGTTGCTAGTCTCTGATCCCATAGTTCTACCATATCCAACCACTGTGCTATTGAATACATAAAATAACTGCTATGGTAGACTGCTATACAGTGAATATAAAAAGTATACACACCCCTGTTAGAATGCCAGTTTTTTGTGATATAAAAGAATGAGACAAAGTCTCTGACGGTCTCTTAGTTGTATCTCAGAGCAAAAGCCATGGTCAGCATAGAGCTTCCAAAGCATAAGAGGGATCTCATTGTGGAAAGATATCCGTCAGGAGATGGGTAACAAATAAATTCCAAAGCATTTGATATACCATAGAACACCGTGAAGACAGTCATCATCAAGTGGAGAAAATATGGCACAACAAAGACATTACCAAGAACTGGACGTCCATCCAAAATTTATTAAAAGACAAAAAGAAAACTGGACATGGAGGCTTCCAAGAGGCCTACAGAAACATTCTGGGAGCTACAAGAATTTCTGGCAAGTACTGGCTTTGTGCTACATGTTATAACAATCTCCCGCATTCTTCATATGAATGGGCTGAGGGGGGGGGTCAGCAACATTGATGAAACCAAGGTTGAACTTTTTGCCCATAATTCCAAAAGGTATGTGTGGCACAAAAACAAAACTGCACATCACCCAAAGAACAGCATACCCACAATGAATGATGGTGGTTGCAGCATCATGCTTTGGGGCTGTTTCCTTCTGCTGGAACTGGGTCTTTAGTCAGGGTGGAGGGAATTATGAACAGTTCCAAATACCAGGCAATTTTGGCACAAAACATTCAGGCGATCGTTGGAAATCTGAAGATAAAGAGGAAGTTCACCTTTCAGCACGACAATGACCCAGAACATCCAAATCCGCAAAAGCATGGCTTCACCAGAAGAAAATTTACGTTTTGGAATGGCCCAGCCAGAGCCCAGACCTGAATCCAATTGTGATGTGATCTGAGGAGGGCTATGCACATGAGATGTCCTTGCAATCTGACAGAATTGGACCACTTTTGCAATTAAAAGTGTGCAAATATTGCCACGTTAAGATGTGCCACGCTAATAGAACTCAACCCAAAAAGACTGAGTGCTGTAGTAAAATCAAAAGGGGCCTCAACAAAATAATAGTTTAAGGGTGTTCACACTTGCATCTAGATTATTGTGGGTTTTTCATAGAAAAAATTTCTCCATCAAAGATTTAACTTTGTTTTTAATTGAATTGTTCATGTTATAGGTGACATCAAAGGTGGAAAAAAGGTTGATATGATTCATCTTAGTCTTATTTTTCTATATCACTAAAACCTGGCATTTTAACAGGGGTGTATAGACTTTTTATATCCACTGTTTAATACACATAAGCCCCACTATCTGGAGAGTGCCTATGCGTTTTATGTTACATTATACATAGAGAGAGAGGGTCAAGAAAAGAGACAGAGGGACAGAGGGAAAGGTATATAAGAAGAGACACATTTAGCTGGAGAAGGCAATTTACATTTACAGTCACTGTAGGTGTAGAATAGGGAGCACAGGAGTTTAATGTGTTTTAAGAGAGCTAACATGGCTGCCACAGAATATTGTACTGCCATTTAAGTGCACCAAATTGCAAAATGCTCCGGTCAACCCTTTTATCAGAAAACGTGAGAACATTTCTTTGAAATGGTTTATGCTTTAATAATATGTGTGAAACACAGTAAAGCGTAAGATTTGTAACTTTTGTTTTGAAGCAAAATGCTTAGTATGCATAGTACTGGAATTTGGTATGGTAAATCCAAATTTTATAAAGAAACATACAAAAATGCATGTAGCTGTATTTTATGGGAGCATAGTAAATGTCTTCTCATGCTTCATGATGCCCATCTGACAAAAATGTCAGTGATGAAACAATAGATTAAATAAATATTTGTTATATTACCAATGTGCTTGGTTGTTTTTTTTTCAATAAAAGAGGTGGCAACAGTCTTGCAAAACCATCCATGAACAGATTCAAACAGAGTCATTTTCATCACCTTAACAGCCAGCCCAATATGTGTCTTCTGATAACCCCTTTGTTGGATACTTTAATGTGACAATGATAGCATGTCTATCCTGAGTGTAGAGGTTGAGAAAGACAACAACAATAGCTGCTTTGAAGCTGTTATGGATTGCAAGAACTGTGGTGGCATACCTTCATTGATGGAACAGGATTCAGCTGCACAGATGATATTTCTCAGGGGTGAATAAATTGTACAACAGATATCCTCAGTGGACGTTGCCAGAATCAGGTAGCTGAAATGTTAGAATGTTGGATCATATATTTTTTCAACTAGCTGGGGGAAGGAAGCAGAAGCCTTCAGAGAGATGCAAGTCACTGTGGATGAATGTAAATGTGTCAAGGTAAAGAGGGTGAGTATACATTGTGAAATGTCATTGTAAAGAGAACTGTGGGGGTCCAAAACCCTTGTAGGGTGTTCCCAGTCTGCAGTGGTCAGTACCTATCAAAAGTGGTAAAAGGAAGAAAAGTGGTGGAACACACAGTGCATCACAGTTTATTGTGTATGGGGCTGTGTAGCTGCAGACCAGTCAGGGTGCCCATGCTGACCCCAGTCAAGTGCCTACAATGGGTTTCATTATCTCAAGATAATGAAAATACAGTAGCTATAGACATTTAACGATGCAGATTTGTAAGGGTGTGAGTAGTCTGTAAATGGCATCTACAACAATGCTTTTCACTAATTATTTATTTGTTTCCAGTAAGCAAAGTAAAACATTTCTTTAATTCTGTTAACAGTCAGTATTTTTTTTTTTTCATTGGTAATGTTGTTTTGTATTTAACAGAAGATGTCCATGTGATATTTGTTACCTCATTATGTTACATTATGTTTTCAAATTGCATCTTGTTCTAATACACTAAACCAACCCCACAAATGAATAGAGGACATTGATTGGTCTGGGCGCTCAGTGGAGATGAAGGGGCTTAAACTGTTTGATACTGGTCTGTATCTATGTTTACTGAAAGAAGCCACTCTTCAGATATATTTAACTTATTTTAAACACAAAACTATGAATACATTGTATTTTGTGTGGAATGTCCCTCCTTTCTTTATCTAAATGAAGAACTCCATTTATTTCAGGCATTGCTGACAACAACCATGCAGAATAAAGTTGTTGATTTATATTTTCGTCAGGCTTTGATGTAGGTCGTTGAAAGTTTAGTTCCTTCCTCCCCAACCCAAGTACCTAATTCCCAAGTGTGTCACTCCTAGTGGAAACAGAATTACACTAGAGTTTACATTACCATAAAACGCTGAGGTCACACTGTTGTTGGGGTAATTCTCACTGGAAATGCAGCATCAAATGCAACACATCTATTTGTAACTTTCTAAATATGGTTCCTAGTACATCATTCTTTTTTCTCCACTCATGAGGCATCAAAACATAAGAGATGCCTAGCTAGCTAGCTAGCTATTAATGAATGCATAATATATTTTTCTTGAAATGTCTGTCACATCTGCTAGCATTTTATTTTTATCCTAGAAACCTTTGACTTGATACATTTTGCTTTACCATGTACTGTAATTCAGCAATATTTTGTAAATAGCGGAGCTGTTGGATGTCAAATGTATGGAAATAGGTATGTCACATGTTATTGTCATTATTATTGTAAGACTGAAACGACCTTAGCAATTCACCTGTTCTGATAAAGAGCTGTGTCACTAATTATGAATGTGTCAGGTTTAATGAAACCACTGACATTGCAACTACCGTCAGAAATAGCTCTGGGGCAAATTTCCATGCCGTGTGCAATGTTTCCAAAACAAATCAGACCAAAGGAACACAATGTGAAACAGAGCACAATAGCTTCAGTAAATCAGTACCACCGCAAAAGATTTGTGATTGAGAATTCTTGTTAGGGGCCATGCCACTGATGCCAACTTCCCTGTATATGGCCAAAAGAGAAAACCTGATCAGAGATCACAGTGTAGGATTATGTGAATGGTTGAGAAACCTTCTCTATCAACTGCTACACCCATTCATGTTGACCTTCAGAGACAAACGAACAATAGTTTCGATATGCACCATCTGTCAGTAGTATGATAGGAAACACACTGCTAAGAGATGAAAGAAAGCCCACCTGTAACTTACCAAAAGACACCAGAACATGACATCCTTTTCTGGGACAGACTCCAATGGATGGATAAAAAAATAATTAAAAAAACACCTCTATGTTTACAGAAAACAAAATTGTGTTTGGTGTTGCTTTGTGTCCTCTGGCACTCATTGCATGGAACCACGAAATCAGAAGTATACCCAGGCATTTTGGTGCGCACTGTCAAAACCAGTGTCAGAAAGTGACTTCTTCAATGGTCTTGGGTCTTCTTGAAACACAATGACCCCAAACACCCAGTAATACCTAACTACAATTATTTTGGCCAAAGGCTGTACTACAAAAATACTGAGTCTAGGGTATCTCTTTTCTCAATGCCCTCTATGTGTATTTTATAATAAAATATATTTATTAAGTTCTGAATCAAAAGTTATATGAAGAAATGTCAGTACCTTGAACCATGCTTGTTTATTTGAAAAGCCTCATCCCTATTAAATATACAGTGACAACATAAAACATAAATGTCTGTGCTGGGACTATGAACTATGAATCAGTCGCCTTTAACAACAAGAAGATCTGGAAACGAAACAGGGCGACATCGGACGAACACCACACTCAACCTAAAAGAGTGAGACCAGAAGTGTCGGCTGAGTCGGAATATAGGGTGGGATCAGCTTACCTCCGCCTCCTGTGTCAGGGATCTTCGGGATAAGCGGGACAGGAGAGGGAATTTGTGGGGTTTGTCTGAGGTGCGGAAAAAGACCCATTGTTTTGCGGCCTCATCCCAGATAGACCTGGTAAGCCCTGAGTCTGGATTTGTGTTTGGGCTGAACTAATTGAGCCCTAAAAACCCCACTCTGCCTGGGAGATGACACACACATGCGTACACACACATAGAGTCACGCAGAGATGTGCCTGAGCACATGGACTCACACATGCGCGTGAGTGAGAACGCACCCCGCCACCCTCTCCCTAGTCCCCACACTGTGCCAAGCTTAATCCATCCTTGCCAGCTCCAGTGCAGTGAGAATCCACTGCCTCCATTCAGTTCCAATTCACTTTTCAATTTCAAGGTGCTTTATTGGCAAAACCCAACCAAAGCACTGCCAAAGCAATTAACAACAACAAAAAAAACACAGGCGCTGTAAAATAGCTACGGCAACAATCGGGAGAATAATAATAAGCATTCAAGAAATTTCTATTTGGATTGCAATCCCATATATTTTTTTCAGTTCCGTTCTTTCCTCTGTTCCAAAATTTGATCGGCTTTGAAACTAAGCATTTCCATAAGAAAAGGTGTGGCTCAGTTGGCAGAGCAGGGCACCCTCAACGAGGGTGTTCTGGATTGAATTGTTTTTCTTTTCTCAAGTGGGTCGGTATAAAAAAAGAAGTATAAAAAAGAAGTACATAGAAATGAATACACACAGCACCGTATGTCGCTGTCAGAAAGAGCATCAGGTAATTGCTAAATGTGTTTCTACAGAGCCAGATAGAGGAAACTAGAGGGTTTTGTCAGGGTGTGCAATTCACCTATACTGCAATATTATTTTGTACAAGTGATGCAACACAAAATAGATTTAGTAAATGCATGAAATAAGGTGACAACAGAGGAAGCATAACTGTCTGGATAGAACACATTGAAATTGTTGGACGGTCTGTCGTGACATGGCTTCAGGATGTGTGTGCTGCACTAATGTATTCTGGATTGCTACGGCTGGCTGAACGTGTAGACAATTGCTGATACATGTTTATCGCGCGTACAACAAATGACTAACTTCGAAAGGATGGTAGGAAGGAATCGACTAACTGGTGAAAAGGTTAGAATACAAAAATGCGTATATCCTCTGTCTATACATAATCAAAATTGAAAACACAAAGTATTGGTCAGACAGCTTTGTAAAGCACTCGGCCACCATATAACCCAAAGGGTAAATTCACTGACTTGGGAATTGCCCTCTTCTCCCGAAGATATAAAAGCAGTTTGACAAACAGTATGTCTAAATCTACCCTAGTTTTTTACACATGCTGACCAGCTCCATAGTCAACAGAAACGTATTTTACTATATCAAACAACTCTTTAAAACAATATGTACACTCTGAGGTTAATAAATGTGGAACTTGCTGTTATATCTCTTAATGCATAACCAGCCTTCATTTAGGTGAAATCAGTCAGTTTGTTTAGTACCTTCTCTGGATGTAGCATCTCATTGTTATGCCCGTATGGATACAAAATCAGTCTTGGAAATAGGAGATACACTTTGAAGGAAGGGGTGATAACTTTGACAGGAGTGTAGAGTTTGTAAGAGTTTCTTTTCTGGTCGGTCGAATTTTGCTTTTCTTTAGGAAGGAATATTTGTTATTATTTTGTTGTAGTGTACAATAAATAGGAAACATCCATAAACATAAGTGTATATGTTATTCTTCCAACGGCAAAGATATGAAAAAAGATATAACTGCAATCATTTTCTCTGTCTCATGAGCACCCCGAGTAAATGCATTGTAAGCGAATCTAAAGCAAACTGGAGTGAGACTGGAGAGTCATTTACATTCCTTTTTTGCTTTTTGAGACCATAAAAAGGTTTAGATTGGTATACATTTGATGTATACTGTATGCATGGTATACTATTTCCAGACCACACAAATACAAATCTCTCTTTCTCTAACACACACACACACACACACACACTCTATTTCACGCACATACACGGACACAGTTTCTCTCCTCTCCTCTCATACACACACACACACACACACACACACACACCTAGAATATGCAGTACAAGCAAATTCAATCATGTCATTAGCATTTGTTCTTTCTCATATCAAAAGGAAATGTAAATCATAATCGTCGGAAACAAAATATATAAAAACAACATCTAAATTAAATCCCCCACACACACACACTCTCCTAAAGTAGCACATTATATCAAGAAAATCCAAGCACGTGTCTACTCACATTCCACAAACATACACACACAAATATATAGCAGACCTGCGTGTTGGTCTTTCTATCCTGGTGGGGACCTGAGAGCCAAAAACACCTGGTCCCCACACACACAAAGACCTAAATTACATGCACAGAAACTTGCATGTGTTGACACTGACATTTGTGTGGATACACGTGTGTCTGTTCGTGAGAGACGGTGGGAAAGAAGACGGACGCTGTAGCACACCTCACTCTCCACTGAGCTGCTGCCCATTGCCCACTGGCTTATTATTTCCATTACTTAAATAGGTTAAGCAAATGCCATTTGCGTAAACAACAGGTACGATTGCGGAAGCATTGTTGAAGTGGAAACTTTCCAAGTTCCCAGGGTTAGCCAGATAGACACCGTTACAAGGCAAGTTGATAAATGTCTTCACTGGTACTGTATTGTTATAGTTCAGCGACTCCCTTCCTGCCTTCAATACATCAGAACTGCGTCGACCTTTACCCAAACCCGTAACAGTAACACTGAGTCCATCAGCACTGTACTGCAGTAAAGGTTAAGCGTTTGTTTGTCGGTCCCCCACTGGGGCGTGCTATTGGGAGGAACTGACTGATAATATCCTGAGTGTGTGTGGGTGTGTAACCAGCGCAACCTCACCGACAGTCATTTGCACAGCAGGACAGTGCTGTGGCCTCTAGCCCTCCTGCACCCCTCCTCCTCCTTGCCACCCTTCCCTCACCTCCCTCCTCTAACCCATCACCCCTCTTCTCCTCCTCCTCCTCCTCGCCACCCTTCCCTCACCTCCCTCCTCTAACCCATCACCCCTCTTCTCCTCCTCCTCCTCCTCGCCACCCTTCCCTCACCTCCTTCCTCTAACCCATCACCCCTCTTCACTCCTCCTCCTCCTTGCCACCCTTCCCTCACCTCCTTCCTCTAACCCATCACCCCTCTTCTCCTCCTCCTCCTCGCCACCCTTCCCTCACCTCCCTCCTCTAACCCATCACCCCTCTTCACTCCTCCTCCTCCTCGCTTCCCGCTCAGGAACATTATCCTATCGCTTCCCAAAGTCTAACATGTTAAATCTTTGATATACGGCCCTACTCTCTTCCTCTCAGCTCTTTCCCTTTGTCTCTCCTCTCACTGTACGTCCCTATCTTCTATTGAGGATGAATTAAACGTTTTGTGTTATTGTGCCCAATTCTCGTGCATTCAGCTCTGTGGCTTAAACGTTCAGCCCTGTGTCCTGAATGTTTAGCTTTATGGCCTAAGATGTTCTGGCCTTCTAAGCCACAGACAGAGTCAACATGAGTTCATATCCTGCACGCCATACTTTAACCCATCTCTCAACATTCACAGTAATTTCAACACTGTTCTGTCTCAAGTATGTCCCCCTCATTCGCATTTCTTAATTCACTCTCAAGGGGATGTGCTTATTTAGTTACGTTTTAATTGACTTGGCAAACAACTGACCAGCCATTAGAGAACACAATCAACCCATGAAGCTAGTCTATTAAAACAGTTTCTGTGTATTGCTTGAAATGGATAGCCTTGATAACAGCATTAATATTAATAACAACTGTACTTTGTTGGAATGGACAACATTAAGCGCTTTTTTTATTATGACTATTTGGGGAAAACGTTGTTGAAATAGAAAATGACTTCATGAATTACCTAAGAGACCGAGAGGGTTAAGAGAGGGACAGAGAGAGAGAGAGAGAGAGAGAGAGAGAGAGAGGGCGGAAGTAAGAGGTAGATAATATCGCTGTCACGTTTAATGGACGAGGTGCGTTTTCCCTTTCATCCTGCGTTATCCAATCTACTGGTGTAATTCAATTTCTGTTGTAAGGAAATATTGAGCTGGCACAAAAAGAGAACCGCCCTAGGTACTGGTACTGCTAAAGTAGTACACTTCAGATTCTCTGAAACTCCCCCAGGGTCTCTGATTACACACAAACACACAAAAACACTCATACATACCCATGCACGGAAAATACAAAACCCAAATGCACTACGTTCACAATACCAAACATCAATTCCACAAAAACGTAGATTCATCCATGCCTTTCTTCCAGTTATAGAGAAAGGCTTTTATTAGTAGTCTATTCAGAGTCTGAGCTTGTGCTGGTCTATTTGATCCTGCTCTGGCTCAGATACAAATGTTAAATTGGCCATAGAATAAAAAGAGATCATTATACTAATCATTTGTAGCTATGGGGTTATGGTAGTACAAGAGAAGCATGCTCGAGAATCTTGTCTCAGTGGCTAATTCCAAAGCAGAGAGCACAGTAACGTATGCGTGCGCTTGCACAAGCATTCAAACACACACACACACACACACACACACACACACACACACAAAAGAGGGAGAACGAGCAAGAAACATAACAAGAAACAAGACTACCAATTAGGTTATATCTCCCTCTGTGATATGTGGTTGAACGTATTTCCTGCAATTACTTCTCCACCTATCACCACCACCACCACTGCTACTTTTAATTCTACCAGCACGACCTTGAGTAATAAGTTACGAGATAAAAAATGTTTTAACATGCCTGTGACAATGGTTCCCCAAGAGGGAAGGCACAAGCTGGGACAGTCCAGCACGATGCCTCTGCCACGTGAGTAGTTGGAGCGAGGTGCATATATAGCTTACAACAAAAGTGAGTCTCACAGTTCTCCCTTCTGTGTTAATCTACATTATACATTTAGGTAATTTAGCAGATACGCTTTTCCAGAACAACTTACAATATCTATTGCATACCGTTTTATACCGGCCCAGCTTGAAAAATGTCACCTGAAATCCTGGTGTTGCAAGCACAATGCTCCTACTAAGGGAGCTACAAAGGACCTATCCCTCTCTCGGTCTCTCAGTACCCTGACCTTCTATACATGGATTCTGACATTCATTCTGTGGTCAGTTTTTTTATGGAATGGAGAAGAGATGGTCGATGAATCTCTTCTCTGATTTGTCTTAATCCATGCTATAGATTTTGTAGTGTCTGCACACACATAAACATAGAGTGTACCTCTATATGCACCTAAGTTTACATTATCTCTATAGTGGGTTTATAGCGTTTTCTACATTATTCAGACCCATTCACTTTATCTACATTGTGTGTGTGAAACAAATTATTTAAAATGGATTATGTGTATTTATTTTTGCGATGAATCTACACAAATCTACATAAGGAAAAAGTACTAAACAAGATGTTTTTGTAATTTCTGCCAATTAATTGAAAATTTTAAATAAATAAACTTCAGAACATTCAGAATGTTCATTCAGGACTCATTCCTGAATTCCAGTTTTGTGCATTTAGTTTCTACCATTCATCCTTCTGGATCCTCTCAAGTTCTGTCAGATTGGATGAGAAGCATTGGGTGAACTGCAGTGTTGAGGGCTCAGTACAGATGTTCTATGGGGTTTGGTTCTAGGCTTTGGCTGGGCCACTCAAGGACATACACAGATTTGTCACAAAGCCACTACAGCATTGTCATGGCTATATGCATCACAGCCATTGTTGTGCTAAATGCCACGTACCCTGGATCTCTGTATTTTGCTCCATTCATCCTTAGCTCAATCCTTACCAGTCTCCAGTCCTTGCTGTTGAGAAATATCCCCATAGCATGATGCTTCCACCACCATGCTGCCCCACAGGGATGGTATTAGCTAAGTGATAAGTGGTACCTTGTTTTTGGCTGATGTAGCATTTGGCATTCATGCAAACTGTTCACTTTTGGTGTCACTGGATCAAGTAATTTGTATCCTAATGTTGTCTGAGTATTTCAGTGGCCATGCCATATATCACTCAGGAGTGGCTTCTGCTCAGGCACTCTTCCACAAAACCCTGATTGATGGGGTGCTGTCCATCTGGCAGGTTCTCATCTTTGCAGATATATTCTGACACAGGGTGCACCTGAACTCAATTTGTTATCATGGCAAAGCATTTGAAAACATGTACATGATAATTTTAAGTATTTCAAATTCAATATATTTGCACACATTTCTAAAAAAATGTTTTTGCTTTTACATTTTGGGTACTAAGCGTAGGTTGAAGGCAGTCTATAGCACAAAAATAATTTTAGAAAGTCTCAGGGGTCTTAAGACTGGAATATACACAAAGTGTTGAGCAAATATGAGAAGAGGGGTACAAACAGAACGTTTTCATATCCTATCTATTTATTTATGGTTATTTACAGCTGATGTGTACATTTAACAAGATACAGTTTCATCTCGATACTAAATGCATCTATGTAGATGTACAAGGATCTAGAGTACATTATAGATACATTTTGATGTTATGTAATTGTTAGTACACAGCAGCTGTGAACGGCAGATGTGTAAATGTGGCTAGCATAGTCCTGTTAGTCTTTGTGAGGCCGATTCATGGCCAATTCATGTGAGCAAGACCACTGGGGAAAGTAACAGTTCAAGTGGCAGCATATTTGGTCATTATTGACCAAATATGCCCTCTGCATGCCAGAGGAGGTGACCAGGGTGGGAGGTGTAAGAACTGATCACGCCTGCATGCTTTCTTGCTCTTTGTAGGGCTTAGTTGGAGGGAAACAGCTTCCAATTACCCTTACTGCAAACCATATGATGCATTGCAATTTACCTCTGCAGTGTGCAGGCACAGACCCAGACCAGACAGTAATGATGGACTCCACACTTGATGTGGAGAGCCGAGACAGGGTAGTCTGGGAGTTGTTTTCAGCTGCTGTATGTTGTGCATCCGGTCGGTGTGTCTTCTTCGTGATCCCTGTGACATTATTCTCCCACCAGAGGTTGAGTGACAGTGTAGAGGGTGAAATGAACCCCACAGACATATCCAAACATTCTTTTGTGATTGACAGTAACTCTGGACATCACCCATTCTGTCACCTCAGTGGAGCAGGGATGTGTGAGATCACATCCTGTCATGTGAATAACTGATTGAAAAAGTATTTGATTGGTCATTCGGCCAGTCCTTGGACCCTTGTCATGATTCCCAGGCTTGAATGTGATACTTCAATCTTATTTTTCTAACTCGCCTCTCACATTCCGCATCTCTCTCCCTCTTATGTTTTTCTTTAAACTTCAGACTTGGGGTTTTGGCCTGTTAGGCTATGCATATTTTCCCTCTCTACCGCTTCAAATAATGTTGAGATAAATGTTTTTTTATTAAATATCATCCAGAAAATACTAATGTTTCCTTGTTTAAAAGGGTACTGTGTAGAATCCTGCAACAAAATAATAACACAACTTGTCTTTTCATCTTCCCTTGCTGAATGAGGCTGGTATATTACCAGCTAGTCTAGGGTGATTGAAGCAAATACTAAAAGCTAATATTAGGACATAACAAGGCAATGCAAACTGGTAGACAGACTGGCGAGAAAGATTATATGGGGCAAATGTCAGTTACATTGAATAATTTTGTAAAAAAATATCTAATGAAACATATTTTTAACATTAACTGCCTGTCGCTATTGTTTATTTCTGCATGATTTCTTTGTACGTAGTACAGTAAAATTTTTACATAAGAGCTCCTTTGATGTTTTCATCTGCAATGTCAAAATTATTAGAATAAAAATGTTTGCCTGCTTTATTCCTTTTTCAGTAGTATAACAGAGTAAGAAACTCATTCAGTTTGAACAGTTGTAGTTGTTCTGGGATGATTGTGTAGAACCCAGAGCTGAAATCCAATAATGCCTAATAAGGCAACATATCAGATTTAAGTATGTACAAATAGGCAGTCTAAATGGTGGATAATGTTATATTGTCCAATAAATCTTGTTATTCTGTTTTAGCTAGTAAGAGCAAGCTTTTTTCACATCAGGTTGATAAGATCAAAACATTTTTATTAACAAATTAAAGTGAGAAACATAGTGAGGGGAATATTTAGCCAAGCAAAGAACAATGTAACGAAAGTAGCTATAGAAATGAAATCCAAGTGAATAACGTGAGTCACACAATGCCAGAGGTTTCGGAATCTTTGGCGAGAGAGATACTCTCCAATGGTCCGAGGAAAGGCAAATCCACAGCCAATGCCTTTTTTGATCCCTTCATTCCAGGGTGTCACTGGGGCTCAACAGAGATATAATGTGATCTTTCTATTATGACTGTCACTATACCTCCTGCCTCCTCACCTTCTCCACTCTCTCCTTTTGCTTCTTTGTTCTCTTCTAGACCCTAGCTTTTCTGTCATCTCATCATCCCTCACTTTTAATCATGTAGATGCTAGACAAGAGTGTATTTGCACTCATGCACAGCACAAACCCACACTAACTCTTTCAATGGATTGGTATATTCACACTGGTTTCGAATATTGGTTGAAATATGAAGACACGTATTTTAATTCAGCTTTGCAACATGAAAGATTTTGGGAAGATATTAACCCTTGTGTGGTGTTCATATTGTTGTTATTCAGCCAGTGTTCGTGGGTCTGGTGGATGCGCTGCATTTTGGGATTTTTAATTCAACATAATCAAACATTTTGTGTTAAAATACTCAACAGATGTTTACTTCATCCCAATTATAAGGAAGATAAACAGCATACAGCTCCGTAAAAAAATTAAGAGCACACTGCACCTATTTCTTTCCTTTCCTTTAAAAAGTCCAAACAGTTTTGAGGGAGGAACAGAAGGGTAAAAATTAAGAGACCAATGCAAATTGAAAGCTAATGCTCCTCACACAAAATTTTCCTTTTTAGCTTTTTTGGATAGGAAAGAAAAAGGTGCAGTGGTCTCTTAATTTTTGCCCTTACCTTTGTTAGATCACATTTACGAATGAAAGTGCTGCTAGTTTTTTTACTGAACACATAGAGTAACCATGTCAGTCTAGACAACACCTCAGCCCCATTGAACACACTGCCTTTTCATACCAGCCTATACAACACATGAGGGGTGGAGTTTTACTGTGTGTGTGTTGCATATGTACTTCTTGCACTTGATGCATGTATATTGGGATTTTCTGTCCATCTTTGGTCCACATACTTTGTAGTGCTTCTTTTTGTTGCTGCTGGCCACAACCTAGAACAATGAAAAGATCAGGAATTTTACTAACACCTCTCTCTCTCGCAAGGCATGAGTGTCAGACATATACTGCAACTGCATCACACACTAACTTCAGGCTCTGCAGATGGTGGTTCTGTAGGTTGGGTGGATGGGGCATAGTTTTCCTCATGATGGCTGCAAAGGCTGGGGTTCTTGGAACATGTTGTCTTATCTAGATTTGAGGTCTGTCTCTCACTCTCTCTCTCTCTCTCTCTCTCTCTCTGTATAGTGACACTAAAAAGTTCACTCAACAGTTCTCTGTTGATTGCCCTTTGTTTAAGTTTTTTTATGAGTAAGCACATCGTAAGCCTGTGAGCCCGTATAATCCAGAGTCAAAGCGGATTATCCTGGAAAATATGTGGACGTTTTCCAGAGACACTGTTGCATGGAAAAGTTATCTGCCAGTTTCTGAATCCCACAGGGATTCTGTGGATTCCCCTTTGGACCTGAAAACTCCAGTAAAAATAAGAACCCCAACGTAGGCATGTAAATGGGTTTTGTCCCTCCTTCCCAAAAACCCACTTTCCTTCTAAATTAGTACAATCCAGAATAGATGAGGACAGAGTGAAGGTACACAGGACCTACAATTTCCACACATTTATTAGACCTGGGTCCAATGGACCTGAACATCCTGTGTATAATATAAATGTGTAGAGTGGGTGTAGTGTCTGATCGTTGGAAATGTGTTCCAATATACAGTATGTTCTTCACAGAAAAAAAAAAATGTTGTCAAATTTTTCTTTTGATAAATTATTAAAACGGGTACCACATCATGCAAGGGTTCATATATTGGCTATCTATGCAACCACATCAGAATCTCCATCTCAGGACCGTGACAAATCGTTTGCATTCATCAAATGTCAAGATTTTGATCAGGATGCCGGGTAATCCCATAAGGAAAATAAAGTATTTTAAATATATTTTAAAAACATTTTGAGGATTCAAATGTATGAAAATTATTTCCAATTAACGTATTTAAGGAAATGTAATTAATACATTTAGAATACATGAAAAATTGAACACTTGACAAGACCCATGATGTGTGGCTTTTCAGAGTGTGCAAACCATTACACTAAGCAGGGATATCTGTTTTAAAGGGACAAGTGGTGGTCTTACTAAGGTTGCTACAGTACTTTAGAGTACATCATTACGTCACTAATGATGAACATTTTGAAAATTTTGTTTGTATATTTACTGTGTGAAGACAAGTGTGCTGCATTTGTTTAGAAAATCCGGTCTTATTATTGGCTGTAATATAATATTGATTGAGAAAAAAACATGTGTTACACCTAAGGGACCCCACAATCCTTGCCAGGCTCAATGTCCACTAAAACCTGAGGCCTCTAAGGGGATAACACCTGTGTTAAGCTTTAAAAGAGATTGGTCTCAGTTTGTGTTCCTTGTTGACATAACGGTAAAATGATTTTCAGGTCAGCTGTGAAGTGAAAACATTTAACAAGTCTTACACGAATTTGGACTGTGAACATTAATTGGTTTGAAATACATTTGGCCAAAATTTTAATGTATTTATACATTTTGATCTACATTTCGGGAATGAAAATACATTTTGATACCTGAAATGTAATTTGAATAAAGTTAAATCTATGCATACATTTTTAAATACATTTCAGAATAAAATGAGTAATACATTTTCATACCTGGAATGCCAATAAATGACATATATCCATCATACATTCTACATGCATTTTGCATTGCAAATATATATTTCCATGTGGGGTGCCATTTTACATCTATGAAATGTGTTTAGACAGTCACAAAAGCTAGCATGACTAACATTATCTAAGCTACCTAGAGTAGCAGAGCCAGCCAGTCAAATACAAATAAAATAAGAATGGCAATGCCAGTAATCATTGCAGCAAACAAAAATATGTTTCACATAAGGCTAGTTAGCCTATTGCTGTTGCTAGGTTGGTAACCAGCTAGCTAACTGGCTAGATAATATCATGGCTCTGCTGGAATTGTCAAACTTTACTTTGGATGTTTTTCACAGGTTTATATTGTAAAATTATGTAATGCCAATGAAAATCTTACAAAAACTTGTTTTCTTCTATCCAAGTGACACTTGTAGCGCAAATAGACATTCTAACTCATATTTATTGCTCTCTCTTCAGTTGCAAATAAACAAAGAGTGACAGACAAGCTTTGCAAATGTGAAACATGGACTGTTTTTGTCTTCTCTTTCTGTCTCTCCCTCTCTTTAGTTCTCATGTGTCATTTAAGCAGCCGAGCAACAGAGTGACGACGTGTAACAGGCTAGTGTAAAGAGCCAGAATGCAATTCAACAGCCCTTATGATGTCATTGTAATGAGCAGACAGCATTGGAAAATGCTTTCCTGATTTTTCATTTGTGCCCACAATTGAAGGTTACACTAATTATTAACAGAGATACTTTAACTTCATTTATTTGTATTGGCCCATTTTTTTGCTTGATGAATGTGACAGGTTCTCTGACCTCATTAATCTATTGACCTAAACATTACAAAAATTACAAATCACCAATCTTGTACATTTCAAACACAATCTGGTAATCTGAAAGAACTAAACCTGCTTTAATACAATGCATCTGCAACTTGGTCAGTCCACTGTGAAAATGCAGATATTAATGATGTTTGAGTTTAATGAACACAAATATGTCTATGCTCAATTAAAAGGAACGTCATTGAATATTGATTACACTGGTTACAACTGTTTCTCCACAGAAAGGTGTTTTTATGTTGCACATGTTTCCGGATTTTTTTCTTCCACATAAATGGTCCTGTTTTAAAAAAATAATTAATATGGGAAATCAAAGTGAGGGAGAGTGGGAAATCAAACCCGACTTGTAGTTAAGATGAATTAAGAAAATGGGTTCATATACACTGACAGACAAACAGACAGACAGAAATGAAGACAAAGCAATGCCAAAAGTATGTTTGGGTCATTACTCAGTATATGGAGGAAATTATCTGTCCATCTCTCTCTCGCTTTACTTCCCTTTTCTTATTCCTTCCTTCCATCTCCTGTTCCTGTCATTCAGAAAGGAATGGTATCGTATCTCATGCCATGGCCTGAGGCCAGATTATATTCCCTGCCAATCACACTGGGATTGAGCGATCAACTCAATTTTCACTGTACACTCACACACAAAAATACACACAGAGCAACAGGCCTACAATGGATGTGTTTTTTATTTCATTCGGTGGAAGCTGTGACACGAGGCTGGTGGTTTTCATCTATTTCCCCTCGTTCATTTCTCCCTCACTTTCACCCTTTCCAGCACCTATCACAATCTGCTGAGTGACACCAACAAGCAATTACTCAGAGATGGGGATGTGATACTTTTCAACAATCACTTAACTCTTAGATTGCTTCTATATCCGCCCACAGATTGTGTCCAAGCCTTCAGCCACACAGATCTCTATCAGAGACCACAGACAAGGGCTACATCCCCATACGCAAAGCAATCTCCTAAGAAAACGCCATAACTGGCCATAACTGGCCATAACTGTAGGAACTGAGATATTACATCTGGCCCTTTATGTGGACCTGGTGCAGTCTGTATATGGAGTAAGTTGCAATTTTACACCATATGTGGAAGTTAAGTCATTCATCTAAAGGTATAAAAGATATACTGTACTGCAGGAGAATGATAGCAGTGATGATCTTACTGCCATGTGTCAAACTGATCCCACAGAGAGCCTAGTTTAAGCAGTTTTCATTTTTTTTATTTTCAAGACGTGCCCAATTGAGACCTATACCAGTATTTTTTCCAGTGAATGGTTTTGGTTATCCAATCAACGCAAAATGACCTAGAACATGTTCAGTCCAATTTCAACAAGCACTCAGTTACTAAACAAATTTGGTAACAAAATGCCATACACAACCCTGTTTCCAAAAAAGTTGGGATGCTGCATAAAATTCATATAAAAAAATAATACAGTGATATTCAAAAGATTTATACTTATATCTAATTTAAAATAGTACAAAGAGAACATTTTAAATGTTTAAACAGCATTATTTTTCATAAATACATGCCCATTTTAAAGTTGATACCAGCAACGTGTTTCAAAAAAGTTGGGACAGGGATATGTTTACCATTGTGTTACATCACCTTCTTTTAACAATACAGAGTATGCATTGGAGAATTGAGTAGGCCAATTGCTGTCATTTTGAAATTGAAATGTTGTATGCTTGATATAAGATTTCAGTTGCTCAACAGTTTGGTGTCTTGTTGGTTGTATTTTTTGTTTCATAATGCTCAACATTTTTCAATGGGTGACAGGTCTGTGCTGGTCAGGCCAGTTTAGCACCAGGACACATTTGCTGCAGAGGAATGCAGCTGTAATATGTGCAGAATGTGTTTTGACATTGTCTTGCTGATATAAGCAATGTCTTCCCTGAAAAAAAAACAATCTAAATGGCAGCATATGTTGCTCCAAAACCTGTATATATTGTTCAGCATTAATGGTCTTTGGAACTAAAGAGTCATGCCATGTGCTCTAATGCACCCCCATACCATCATGGATGCTGACTTTTGAACTGTGCGTTGTGGAAGATTAATTATTATGCATATATATTATATATGAAGGGTGCATAAATATATTCAATTTGCATGAATTAGGTTTATTAAATATGTTTTAAATATGTAGGTTTGGTGTATATGATATACAGGTTGAATACTTTGCTCTGAAAATGGCTATAGCTTGTCTCCTCTCCTTCAGAACTCTTGCCAGCAAATTATTGTTCTCCTTTTGGCCCCAGACCCAAATACAGGCATTCTTTAGCTTAGGTGTCCTATGGTTTTAGGATTTGGAGCATTAAAATGAGAACCAGATGTTAGAAGAACATAAAGGGGGCCCCTCAAAGTGTGTGTCTGTCATACCTTGGAACGTGCACAGGAGTGTTCTTTGTATGTGTATCACCTACAAGCTGGTAATAAACTATTAGAATTTAGTACTGATTTCCTAGAGTATTTATAATTAAGAAATTAGAATTAAGTGGACTCAACCCGTCGAACCTGAGAAGTGGAAAAGTATTATCCACATCAGCGTTGACAAGAAATTGGATGGTCCTTCCTCCTTAGTCCCAAAGCTTATGGCCATCCAATATTAGTTTTTTGGCCTTTTCCCTCCCATACAAAGATTTATCTGGATTCTCACAATCTTTTACTGAGATTATGTACCATAGATGATGAAATCCCCAAACTCTGCAATTTTACATAGAGAAACATTATTCTTAGATTATTACTCTATGTGCCCTCACAGCCATTTACAGAGTGGTGAACCCCTCCCAATCCTCACTTCTGATAGCCCCTGGAATGATCATTTAATACCCAGTCATGTAACTGACCTTTCACCAATTAACTAAATAGGTTGTGAGATGTTCCTGCAGATTATTTTTGTACGACACACCTTTTCCAGTCTCAAAAACATTTCTCAGTCTCAACATTTGATATGTTGTCTTTGTAAATTTTTTTGTTGAATATATTGCTTAAGTGATTTGCATATCATTGCATTTTTTTATTTCCAATGCCGACTTTATTGGAGCATCCCGACTTCAGTGGAAATGGGATTGTAGTTACTGGTGTAAAAGTTTACCACTTGCAATGTTACTGAGTGCAGGAAAATTTTACCCTAATACATTTACTATCTTTTATCTGATTCCATGTGGTTTATGAATACATACGTTATTATAAGCAATAGTACGATGCAGGTTGAGATTTCTAAAGCTAGCTGGCCTTTATGTCACCTCGTACACTATAATGACCCCGTGTTCCTGGGGGCAATTTCTTTTTCAAAAGCTACTTGGTCACTGTATATACTCAGAAATGTATTAAATGTTTAGCAATTCGGACCCAGGGATGTCTAGACTAGTTGCTTCCACATTCTGTGTGTGTGAACATACATACTGTAGTGTATTCGGGCTAACTAGGCTGGTAAAGGGCTTGTTCAATGTGAAGGAGGGCAAGAATATCAGTTCCCCATGGCACTCACTATCCAGGATGTGTATTCAAGGTCACAAAAAAGGTTCTGTCAATTCCAAATGAGCAAACTTGGAACAAAAGCTCTACTCTTGTGCACAATTGAGTTGCTGCTGCTTCCGCAGACCACCTGCAGGTGGTGCCACCGGGCCAGAACATGGCGGCCTTCCACCGCCAGGCCCCTTAGGCCACTACAATACGTTATCATAAATGATCATAACATGCAGGTTGGGTCTAGTAAAGATTGCAAACCTTACTTCACAGACCATACAATACAATGACCATATGTTCCTGGGGCCTATAAATGCCTCAAAAGACAGATTTTAATCAGTCAAGTACAGAAGTCAATTGATTGTATAGAAATCCATGACACTGGCCATGGATACACCTGCCAAAGCCACGTGACAAGCTCCCATTCATTTCAAATGAAACTGCAGCGTCAACAAGCGATTTGTGCAGGAGAAGGCTGAGCAGTGTGATTCTAGCTAGGGAAGAAGTAATCAATATCGATAACTTCTTTATTATCCTTGACTATAACCAATCACGAGGGTTGTTGTTAATCAAATTTGCAGGAATTTCTTCCCTGTTGGACAACCAAAGCTCAAGCCCTTATCATCCACTGTTGGACAACCAAAGTTGATCCTAAAGCATATTCAACCATTTCCAGGCTAACAAATGTTCAACCTGAATGAACTTGTAGCTACCCTTTCACTACAACTATAACAGAAAATTATCACATAGGGCACTCTGATAACGTGCATAGGGCAGCAAACCCTGTGGTCTTGTGGGAACATTCCCGACTTTAACGCGTGACTAATGTTTTCACTGTATGTCTCACTGTATTTCCAATGTATGTCTCTCAGAAATGTTTATCCACTCTGTACATTTGAAGGAATTGCAAAATATATTAAGAGAATAATTGTATGACATCACCCTTTTAAATACATAGCCATGCACTACACAAAAAATATACCACAGCATGAGAGCAGAGAACCCGGAACATTTGCATCTAGAAATAAATGCACTGCCTACTACAACACTGATCAAATTTACTGTGGTCTTACAGTGGTTGTTCCAATATAGGCGAGTACATTTTTTTTCGTTAACAATAGTTAATAATAAATGTTCTGTTTTTGAACAAGATTTTTCAGAGTAATTTCAAAACATATTCAGTAATTATTCACCTCTGAGTAAAGTCATATAACAATTATGGGTTATTTATATTTTTAAATATACATTTAATAAGCGGCTCTCCCTTAACAGGATACACTGAAGACTTCAAACCCAAATAAACATGTTTGTGTGAAACACATACGGTTTTGTAACTGAGTTCCTTTGAAATGGAGGAATTATATACAACTAATCTCCTATTTACTGACGGGAGCTCGCTTCAGATGAGCGAGTCATGTTCAAGGCATCAAACTCCACCGAACATGCTGCCAAATGAACAGGCATCCATATAATTTCTATACAAATTGTGGTGGAGACCTGGATGAATGGAAAATGACATTTTGGTCCCACATGCCCTCCAGAGCAGCGGAGGTGCAGCGGAGGTGTCTGGGGATCAGGGATGTCCGGTCCCTTCACCTGGAAAATAAACAGTAATATAGTATTATAGAGAACCAGTCAAAAGTTTGGACACACTTTACTCATTCACTTACAACTTTAGTATTTATCCCAAACAGACAGATCTCCACTGTTGCGTCAACAACAGGATCACCTAACCTTGGCTACAACAATTCAAACAAACAAATGGGCTTCCACACATTTTTATGTATTCATTTAGCATTATCCAAAGCCAGACATTAAGGTCTTGCTGAATTCATCATCCAGCAAACATTTACCTCTAACAATGATACGTAACATGTACAGCATGGAAAAAATATTGGAGCGTTAACATTAAAAGACAGAACAACAGGCCAATTAATCCGACAAATGCCATTTTATTACATTGTTGGTTTGTCCGAGTCCAGTCTGAGCAGTTGGGGCTGCTTTGACCTGTACTTTGTGTGTCCGTTCCTCTGAAGAAGTCCATGTGAGATTACGACGTCCCGCTGATTTGAGATACAAGACAACATGGCACCTTCGCAGACCTCCCGAAACACATCTGTAATCACACCACAGCCACAGCTTGCTAAAGTTTCACAATGTCAAACAAGCCTCAGGTTCTTCAGTGGATCATTGTCCTTGATCTGCATTGATAGGAAAACACAACACACTCTAGGAAAAAGCAGCTATATGGATAGATAAAATCAAGTAAGTAGCCCTACATCTATTCAATTTGATCACTGATGGTTATGATAATATTTTCCCTGTTCACACAGTGAACTTTAGATGGTCTCATTCAAAAGAAATTCACACAGGCTACTTCCCCACACAGGACATGGTTTTAACACATTGAGGGGTTTCTTCTCTGCCCAAAATACAAGGCTTAGACATGATTAAAACAGTCCTGATCCTCTGGGAGAGGAACACCAGTGAATGGAGAGAGCAGGCAGAGAGAGAACAAAGTGAACATTATAATTAAAGACAAAACACCAAAGATGAGAGATTGACGTTGAGTTCATATGTAGCTTTTCATGCCGTTTTAATTTGAAACTCACAGAGACACTTGGGTCCTGGTATCATCTGATAGGGCCCAAGTCTGAGCCTGGGGGAGAACATCATCCGATACAGCCCAAATCTGAGGCTGGGGAGAAACAACCACCTTAAAGTTTAACTTGTACTCTTCTATTTTCTTTGGGTCTCATTCTCTCACACATACACCTACGTTTTCTTACCCTCTGAATATGGCATTACCATCGTTTAGAGCTTCTTAGAGTGAATACCATGTTTCTCTCTTTTCCCATGTTCTCTCTCTTCCCTAATCTGTTCCACCTTTCGCCCACCCGTCTCCACCACTTTTTTTCCTTGTCCCTGCCGTCACATCTCTCCAATCCTCTGATCTGAACTGGGTACTCTTTGTCTCTCCTGTCCCTGTGATGTGATCATGGTCTCCTTGCATTCTGGTTTGAAAGCTGAAGCTGAGGGCGACTTTCGTACCCTTAAATATTTAATATTTTAACATTTAATCCAAAGTATCACCGCTCGCTTTCACTTGGCATCAGGCACGCTTGTAAGCACACAGGACACATGCACTCTTACACACACAGACACAGAGACACACACACCCCTGCCTTCACAGATACTGTACACACACACTCACCGGCCTCTCGCAGCCGCCATGTCTCCACAGGCATGGGATTAAAGGGAAAACACAGAGCTCTAACTGACTGTGATGAAACATGATGGATGTTATGAATAAAACAGTGGACATGATTGCCCTGTGAATATTGTAGGGGACTGAATCCAAATTGCCCTTCTGCCTGTCCAGCCAATGGTCAACCGATTGCTGCGTAGTTGCAGTGCGCTGTTCACTTGCACTATTGCATATGGTGCCGGGTGCACCTCTGCAGTGTTTCCATATTTATGCATTTTAATTTTCCCTCGCTCGTTTCTAAATGCTGCCAACTTGAGTTTAATACATCTGCCTGAATCTGCTATAAAAAATGTGTTTTTTTATGTTTCCCTGTTCTAATACCAAATAGAACAAAGGGGCTATAAAACATGAAATAAAATTGCTATAAAAGTTTAGAAGTGCAGTCAGCTAATTACCACAGAAGAACAAGAGGATGACAAGGATAGGGGGGCTTTGGAGGATAGGGATTAACATTGATACTGTACCCATTCCACCCACACCCTCATAACATTTAATAAAGAAGGGAAAACATGATGCGAGAACGGAGGAGATGAGAGGATGGAGAAGGGGAGAGATGTACAGAGACTACAGTAGTTTAGCTAGTGTACAGAACGTCTGATGGGTAATTTTTCTCTGTGGTTATCTCTCCCAGTGCTTGTGTTATGCTAGCAGTGTTCCTGTGTTTCTCCATTAATCTGCGTGTGCTGACAGACAGGCAACCCTGTGAGTGTGATTGCAATACATCATCTCCACATGATACTTGAGCTGACTCGGCCCGTTACTCCCATGTTTAATCGCTTCATTAGCAATTACTGTTGGACTGAGAGTAATGATGCACAATACGCACTCATAAAATGAAAGATACACACAAACTAATTTGGCACAAAAACTTTTATTTGCTGTGTTTTTTTTTAGGAGTGACGTTTGTACTGTATTGAGTATGAATTATCTTACTGAAGTAAGATCAACTTAATTGCATGACCACAGTGCAAAGAAAGGACTGTGAAGACTGAGATGAGAACTGTAATTCCAGTCATAGTGGAATACTCTTCAGACTCTGCGGTCGGCTTTTAATACAGTGGCTGTGATATTGAGATTGATATAGAAGGCCTCTTCTCTCACTCCTACTTATCCATATGCTCTGTGTGTGTGTGTGTGTGTGTGTGTGTGTGTGAGTGTGTGTGTTTGTGTGTGTGTGTGTGTGTGTGTATCTATTTGCACTCTTCTGTGCGGGCACATTTGGGAAGTGAGGAAGGGAGTGAGGACGAATCTTGTTGGTGAGATTAATTCTTTCTCCAAAGCACCACTCAGCAAACCACAGCCCATCTTAACATCCTGGACTCATTCATTTTAATTTCAACCAAAGTCAAAACACCATGGCAACCAATAAAGCAGACCTGGGCCTGCAAACCAGAAAGATGTTTGCGAAACAAGAAGCCTATTTTCCCTGAGCAGAATGTTGATGGTCCATGACCAACATTTCATATCCAGTTTGGTGTTGTTGGGAGGATTAGGGCTGAAACATTATGCAGCAGGGAACATGGGGAGGATAAAATCACTCAACTACTGCAGTTAAGTACAGTTTAAGCCTTGAAACACCACAGCTTCAAATTTTAAAAACCTTAATGCCACACATTACAAGACATGATCTGTTCTATGGCAAATCCATCAAATATCAAGCTTGTCACATTTTAATGATTCCAGGGCGGGCTATAAGCTTTAAAACAAGATTTTACTGGAATCATTGTTGCTGCGGTTGTTTATTTATTTTTTCCCTCAACAGTATTTTCCCAACTGTAAATATGTTACCTAGCTGTGAATGTGTGGTTTATTTAGGGAAAACAGACAGTGTTCTGCCGGCAAACGTGGTGCTAGTTGTAAGCATTACATCTACACTGAAATCCTCTTCAAAACACATTTCAAGTGAAAATTCTCCTGTGAAAAGATGAGAGAAACGTGCAATCCCCTCCTCTTTTACTTGGTAAGGAGTTGGGGTCCACAGATGCACATACTTCGAAAATAGACCAGGAATAGTAGACCATCCGGGCACTTATGTCATACTATTTTCAGCGTACTATGGTTTGGGGTATATTAATGTTGGCATACAATTGGAGATTCAGCCCAGGTTTTGATTGGCTTTGAATGGAACATAATGTTTTGGTAATTCAGCTTCTACATAGGGAAACATCTATGTATAGCACATTGAATGCTGTTTACACAAATCATTTTACACTCCAGACAAGCCTGGCCTAAAAGTTGATGATGCATTGTTTGCTAGTGAAATACCTCTGGGAAAAGAGAGAACAGAACCATATCACAAAAAGACACTATGTTCATGTTCAGCTGTTTCAGTACTTTGTTGAAGCACCTCTGGCAGCGATTACAACCCTGAGTCTTGTTGGTTATGACGCAGCATGCTTGATACAACTGTATTCAGGGAGTTTCTCCCAATCTTCTCTGCAGATCATCTCAAGCTCTATCTTGGATAGAAAACATCACTGCACAACCAGATTCATGTTTTTGCAGAGATGTTCGATCAGATAAGGCAAAACATTTGACAACGTCACAAGCTACTAGATACCCCTGTTCACAATGATATAGTTGCATGTTGGCATGTAGAATATTGTAATTCAGTAATATCAAGTAGGTATTTACTAAAATAGTTTGGATTTCATGTCTGACCTGTGGTCTCAGCATAAGGATGCTGCCTGAAAAGGGATCATTTTAAGCTGCAGCAGGCAGGACATTTTTTGGTAATAGAAATTCAACTAATATTTTAAGGAGAGTTTTCTTAATACTGCTTCTTCAGCATTCTACCCGATCTACATTTAAGCAAAACTCATCCAAGAAACTATGCTGGACTAATGAGTAATAATAAAATAAAAACATGAATGGACATTCCACTGAGCAATCTACAGTGTTCTAATTACTCATTCGAAAAGTCTAAGTGTAATTTCACAGCACGATATCAACACACATCATGGCTATGGTTAATATTTGATTGAACGGTTGATTGATGGAGTCAATAATTGTGTGTGCGATGTCCCAAACTGATCCAGAATATGAGGATGCTATCGATCATCAACTGTGCAGTCTACTCAGATGAAACGTTTCCGGGTCAAATCGTACCATGAGTTTTCTAACTCATTCCCATTTTAAGCATGTCATGGAATTTCTAAGTATCACAACAGTCCACGCATAACACAATTAGCAAGTTTAATGTTGGAAAGAACCCAAGTGTGTTCTTCCAAGATATTTAGTTCTTCTATCCAATCTCCCCATTCCTTTGAAGACTTGTACATATTCTGCATTACATTCCTGTGAAAATTAATGACACATCATAATTATGGCATGTAAACACAGAAGCTTGGTTTGATATGGAAACAAGGAAATCATATTTGCATTTAAGTAATTATTTTTCATTTGCCATGGTCGCATCTTCATATCTGAGCGAGTGCTGATGTTTTTCTCTTTGTTTTGCATCACGGGAGGAAATTGGAAAGAAAAAAGTAGTAATAAGTTAAAAACCTTATTAAAGTAATCAACACAGCAGAGTAGTGTGCAATGTCTCCACATGCTCATTTACATAATTCAATTTATTGTATGTTATTAAAACCCCTGTGTTTAAAATGCTTTGTCCAAAATAATAATATTTTATATTTGTTGAAAGATAAGCAATGTCAACCCTTTGCCCTTTCCATGCACAATTATTTTGAAGCTATGTATTATTTTGAAGCTATACATTTTTTGGGGACTTGGGGGAGACAAACTCATGCACATACGTGCAGTGCCTCTCAAAAGTATTCACCCCCTTTGACTATTCCACATTGTATTTTATGATTTTAGGTTTAAATCACCTGACTTTGAGGTTCCACAGTTGATTAGTACAATTCCTCACAAAAATTACATGATGCTAACGAAGGAACATTCAAAGGCAAATCCAGAATGAGGTTTTTCAAAAGCACTAATCAGGGGTAAGATATAAGAATGTTTCCAAGATATTGAATATCCGCCATAGCACAGCAAATTCCCATGTTAAGAAAAACAGAGACAGTGTCACAACTGTTAATCTATCTGAAACAGAGCATCTTCAAAAACTGAATACATGTGCAAGACAGGCACTAGTCAGGGAGGGCTAACGGAGTTACAGTCTTCCATAACTGGGAGACACTCAGCATACTGCAACAACAGCCTGGGTGCTTAATACATGGCCTTCATGGGTAAGTTGCAAAATAACAAAAATCACCCATCAAATCTCAACTATAGTTTGCCAGCAGGCATGTGGGAGTTTCTGAGACCAATAGAAAAAGATTCTATGGTCTATCTTATGAGACCAAAATAGAGCTTTTTTAAGCGCTGTGTAAGCTCAACCCTAATACCGTACATCATCCCTGAGAACACCATCCCTACCATCAGGGCGGGACTGGAAAATAAATTAATTCCTGGCAGTACCAGCTGACATTACTGCGCTCATTGCTGTTCTAAGTGCTCTACTGGCCTGCTTCTCCCAGTTTTCAACCTAGCTTATCAGCAATGTTGAGTTGCAACATGTCATTAGTTAGATAACATTTTATGATATCCTGAAATAACTATTTCTGTCCATTCCTTTTTTAAAACAATGTAGCGTTATGTCTATTACAAATTAGATGCATATCTGGATGGAGTAGCGGGAACTGTAAGAAAAAATAGTACACTTTTTTGATTTGACACTGATGTTTCAATGACAATAAACTAAACTGACAACAAAATCTGGGTTCAATCTTTCGGGCATGTTGAATGGACATAAACAATTTAGCTCTATTATCTACTTTATATACCTACTTTTACATAAACTATATTTTAACATTTTCTAAGTTATAATCTTAGTTGTACAGTTCAAAGTTTATGCACTTGTACTGTAGTAATACACAATTTAAAAACTCTAAAATTCTATTTATAAATCAGTAAAAAATAGAAAAAATAACATAATTGAATGGAAACAAAAGAAAAGATTCACAGCGTTGTCATGATGAATTGCATAAAATCTTCACATACATATCTAGATATTTCTCAAATATCACCATTGTATTCCTGTGTATTAGTAATTAAACTGCAAAAGCTAACATGGAGTGCACAGGTGTCCATATTATAACATTTACATGAGTTATGAAAGTACAACTTTGTAAACAAAAATAGATAGTTGGACAACTATAAACTTCTGTCTGGCTTTGAGGTAAACCACAACCACAGATGGAAACAAAAACAACAGTTTTTTTAACAGTGTAGTTAGCCTGTTCTATGCATTGTAAAGGAGGGATAAAAACGTGTAAGACGTTCATAATGTGTGATGGAAATTTCATTGATAGACACTCAAAGGAGTAAGACAGAGACAAAATTCTCTTGGCACAATTAGCAGTTTATTTGCAAATAGAGAGACGCGTCAAATGCTTACAGAATAATCATTTGAGGAGCCTCTAAAGTAAATTACATGAACAGCTCGTATTTATTATAGTTGAAAAGGGGTGTGGCAAGATGCCACCCATCAATCTTAGGTCACACAGGTGGGAGGGTTATCCCCCCTATCTTATCCTTCCTGCCATAATGTTCCCTGTAGTGTTTACCTAAAGGGACAACTGCCCCTACCGTCCCCCACAATCACATTCCTAAGAAACAAAGGACAGATACCCTTAATGGTTTAGCCAGTTGAGCAGGTGGTCAGAGAACCTAATGATTCTCTGAAATAATACAGATGCATGTCACAACCAAAGACCAGAGTTACATACCATGTAATAGATTAGCAAACATGTCTCCAAAATACATTAGTTAAGAAATTGCCACAACAAGTGAAATAGTTATTTTAGGGTATTTAGCTTATTGATAACATCAGTAAATGCTTTTCTAAAGGGTGCTTACTTTTGCCTGACGTGAGGTTTGGGAACCACCATCCTAACTTTTCTTTCAGCTTGCTTCTATTCTTGCATTAAATCTACCTCAGCCTCACAACTCAGTGACTGCCACTGTCTGTCTCAGTACCAGCCCATTCTATGTAAAGCAAAAGTATTATGAGAACATGGTAGCATACTGAAGTCAGGCTCTATTTACACTGCCTTCATCGATCTGGCTAATATAACTAATGATGTTCACTACTACTACTACTACTGCAATACAATAAAGTCGCTGCCAGCAACTAAGCTAACCACCTGACTGATTGACATACCATATCTACACTAAACAAAAATATAAATACAAAATGCAACAATTTCTGTGAGTTTTACAATACCTATACAGATATCGGTACATTTAAAAATCATTAGGCCATAATCTATTAGTTTTCTTAAGTGGGAAATAATGTTTTCATGCATATGGAACAGTCCTGGGATCTTTTTTTTTGCCCATGAAAAATGAGACCAACATTTTGCAAGTTGTGTCTATAGTTATGTTTAGTCCATAGATATGTTAGAAATGTCACTTAGAAATGTCACTTAGAAATGTCCTTGAAATGAAAATCAAACATCTTGTCCATTAAAAGAACATAAAATTTAACAGAATTACAGTGTTGATATTGATAATGCTGTAAATTATTATTTTAATTGGAAATGGCAGATTTTTTATGGAATAGGGGTAGTACATAAGCCCACTGTCAGAAACCATCAGTCCTGTTTTCCACGTAATGAATTATTCCCTATAGACGAGATCTTCGCTGGCTAAAACCTTCAGTATCTAAATTATAGAAAGTCTGACATATAACCGTTCACAGTTAAATTGCAACTGTTTTTGGTGGATTTTCAAAGTATGCATCCATGCGTGCATTCTTTGGTCAGGATTGACAAACACATTTACTGGCTATAACATCACATCAAATATCTTGTAGAGGTGTTGCTGTTCAGGTAGTTGAGTTACTTCTTCTCACCATTTACATACACACGCTCACACACACACATCATTCTGGTGGCAATCAGAGTAACAGGTAGAAACAGTCAACTGAGGAAGCAGGAGTTCCAGCAAATCAATAGTCTTAGCCGTTATTCAAACTTCCTCACTCTCCCCCACCTTTATTTAATTTAACGTTTCAACAACCTTTTTCCCATTCCATTTCCTTGCCTCTCGATTCTTCTGCAGTGGGACCAGGTAAAATTTAATTGTTTGTTTAACACAGAAATATAGGTATGGCAGGGTACAATGTTGTTCTTTTGGATATACAGTGGCCCTAAAAAGTATTCACCCCCTGTACAAATCAATAAATTATCAATTATTTTCAGGTTTTTATAAGTAATTATTGTAAAATATATTGTTGATTTTAATTTTGACTTTGATATTACAAGCTTTTTTTGTGCTGATCAATGGCAAAACCATTTCATTTCATGTTGTAGCACAACACAATGTTGAAATTCACCCCAAGGGGGTAAATAGGTGTTCCATCAATTTCGCAAAGAACAGATGACACCATCCTATCAATAATCACCAGAAACCAATATATTTCACATATTCTTAATAATGACTTAGTGACGCATGCATCTAGTATGCACATGTTGTTCTTTTTAAATAAATCTAGCCAACTATAGCAAGTCAGGTTGACCCAAACCAAAATGTAATGTAGCAACTAATCATAAACCGTTCACGTCCAAACTACATTATCAATAAAAGTGGCACAACTCATGTGCATAATTGTTGAGATGATGACATGACACCTGGCTAGTTACGTTGGTTTTATTATGTTATTTTATTATTTGTGGGAAAACATAATTTTCATGGAGCAATATCAAAAACACACTCATTATTATAATGGAGCAATATCAGAAACCCACACAATACTATCATAGTGTTATATCAGAAACAAACACAATATTAACATAGTGTTGAATCAGAAAACCACACAATATTATCATGGAGCAATATCAGAAACACACAGATGATTATGATTGAGCTATATCTGACAAACAATTATCATTATCACTATTTTAAAACCACTCACATCATAATCATGGAGCTACAGTGGGGATTTGAGATGTCCCCTTTGCAGAAAAGCATCCCCAAAGATTGATGTTTCGTCTTCCATTTTCTTATAATTGCGCCAACTGTCGTTGCCTTCTCACCAAGCTGCTTGCCTATTGTCCTGTAGCCCATCCCAGCCTTGTGCAAGTCAACAATTTTATCCCTGATGTCCTTACACAGATCTCTGGTCTTGGCCAATTTGGCGAGGTTCGGAGTCTGTTTGAGTGTGTGGACAATTGTCTTTTGTACAGGTAACTAATTCAAACGTTTGCAGTTAATACAGGTAATGAGTGGAGAACAGGTGGGCTTCTTAAATAATAACTAACAGGTCTGTGAGAGACGGAATTCTTATTGGTTGGTAGGTGATCAAATACTTATGTCATGCAATAAAATGCAAATTAATTATTAAAATATCATACAATCTTATTTTCTGGATTTTTGTTTTAGATTCTGCCTCTCACAGTTGAAGTGTACCTATGGTAAAACGTACAGACCTCTACATGCTTTGTAAGTAGAAAAACCTGCAAAATCAGCACTGTATCAAATACTTTTTCTCCCCACTGTATATAAGATACACACCATATAGCGCTTTTTAAAATCTCTTTTACTTTCTATTATTTTTTCTTTTCATATTTTTTCCCCAAATTCCAAAAGTAGAATTTCCAAATTATCTTGCAGTCTAAGCCATTAACAACACCATACTTTCAAAGTGATTTTTTTTCTGTAAGGCAGTCTCCGGTTGTCACTTGTCTCTTGCTGAGAGTGTATTGCAAGCATTAAAATGAAAAGGCCAGGTGAATGTTCTGGGTCTGAGTGTGTCTATGTGTGTGCTACCGTAGCAGACATAAGGATTAGTTTCAATCGATCTCAGGCAGCCAGTGTTTACCGTGATAGTGTGTAAAGCCCTGTCATCATAACTGTCTGTGACTTAATGAAACCACTTCCCAAAAGTCAAGTGGTTAACACCAACCTGTCAGACACAGAGCTGTCTATGGACACACACAGTAGTCACGCTATTATCATGGGGATATATCAGACACACACTACTATCATGGTGTTATATCAGACACACACACATTACTATCATGGAGCTATATCAGACACAGACACACAATACTATCATGGTGTTATAACAGACAGAGACACACACACACACACAGAGTATCATGGAGCTATATCAGAAACACATTTAATTATCGTGGTGCTACACCGATCAGCCATAACATTATGACCACTGACAGGTGAAGTAAATAACACCTGATAATCTCGTTATCATGGCACCTGTCAGTGAATGGGATATATTAGGCAGCAAGGGAACATTCTGTCCTCAAAGTTCATGTGTTGAAAGCAGAATAAATGGGCAAGCATAATGATATGAGTGACTTTGACATGGGCCAAATTGTGCTGGTTAGACGACTGGGTTAGAGCATCTCCAAAACTGAAGCCCTTGTGGTATGTTCCCGGTCTGCGGTGGTCAGTACCTATCAAAAGTGGTCCAAGGAAGGAAAAGTGGTGAACCGGCGACAGGGTCATGGGAAGCCAAGACTCTTGATGCACGTGGGGAGCAAAGGCTTACCCATGTGGTCTGATCCAATGGACAAGCGCAAATTGCATTGAGTTAATGCGGGTACTGATAGAAAGGTGTCAGAACAGTGCATTTCAGTGTTTGGCGTATGGGGCTGTGTAGCCACAGACCAGTCAGTGTGCCCATGTTGACCCCTGTCCACTCTTGAAAGTACCTACAATGGACACATGAATATCGAAACTGGACCACGGAGCAATAGAAGAAGGTGACTTGGTCGGATGAATCACGTTTCCTTTTACATCATGTGGATGGCCAGGTGCGTGTGCATCGCTTACCAGAACACATGGCTCCAGGATGCACTCTGGGACATGCCGG
Source organism: Esox niger (assembly GCA_016801105.1). Classification (NCBI taxonomy): domain Eukaryota; kingdom Metazoa; phylum Chordata; class Actinopteri; order Esociformes; family Esocidae; genus Esox; species Esox niger. The sequence continues at coordinate 38,081 of JACXGJ010005283.1, forward strand.
AGGAGGACCTTGGGTCCTGCCATTCATGTGGATAATTCTTTGACACGTACCATCTAACTAAGCATTGTTGCAGACCATGTGAGGTCTTCCATGGCAACAGCATTGGCCTCTTTTAGCTGGTTAATGTTCCCTGCCACAAAGCAGAACTGGTTCAGAAATGGTTTGAGGAACACAGCAACGAGTTCAAGATGCTCACTTCCAATTTCCCCAGGTCTTAATCCAATCGAGCATCTGTGGGATGGGCTGGACAAACAAGTTGGATCGACAGAGGCCCCACCTCACAACTTAAAGGACTTAAAGGATCTGCTGCTAATGTCTTGGTGCCAGACACCACAGCACACCTTCAGTGGCCTAGTGCTGTGTATGTCTCGACGGGTCAGTGTTTTGGCGGCAAAAGGGGGTCCAACACAATATTAGGCATGGGGTCAAATACTTTTTTCCCTCTCTGTAAGCTTGCTAATACAGCAACCTGTGTGTAGCTACAGGTCAAATAAAAAAATTGCTACGAATGTTGTACAGTACACATCCTACACTAGATGGAAATGGAACTAGCAAGATTACAGTTGCTAGCATGCAGCAATTTGTGGTACATTGGCTAATTAGTTTAACAAAATAAAACATACTGTAAACATTACTGTGCATCTACAAACACAGCCAATTCAATGTAAAAAAAAAAGATTTACTGTGTATATACTTACATATCTTAAGGATGCACACAGGCAATGTTGTTGTCAACTACTGTGGGACACCAGAAGTAACTGGAGATTTAATGACTGCTGCTAGTCTTAAAGGAATAGTTTGGCCCAAAATCACATTTGGGTGAAAGTCCATTTACCCTGAGTTGTTCCAAAAAGCACATACACTTTTTTTATCATGTGATTTTTCACTTTTCTAGCTAGCGTCTGCTTACTTTTGTTTACTTTTCGACTTTGACATATACACTTCCTCTTCCCAAAGAGGAACTGATACAATTGTGAACAAAAGTGACTGGTTTAAACAGGAAGTTCCAGTTTAATTGAAAATTGGATTTACAGTTTTGCTTAAATGTTTGCATACCCTTGGAATATTTATAATATATGTACCATTTGTAAAGTTAACAAGAGTGATCAGGCAAAATACATGGCTTTTATCTTATGGGATTCTCAATCAACTTTAGGTTATAACAGAGTGGCACAATCATAAAACAAAGCATGGCAAAAAAAAAATTAAATGATCCCTGTTCAAAAGTCTGAATTCCCTTAGTTCTTAATACTGTGTATTGCCCCCTTTAGAATCAATGACAGCGTGCAGTCTTTTGTAATAGTTGTCTATGAGGCCACCGAATTCTTGCAGATGGTATAGCTGCCCATTCGTCCCTGCAAAATGCCTCCAGGTCATGCAAAGTCCTTGTTTATTAAGGTCAGGAGACTGTGATGGCCACTCAAGAACCTTTACCCTTTTTGCTGTAACCACTGGAGGTTCAGCTTGGCCTTGTGCTTAGGGTCATTGTGGAATTGGCACAGTAAAAGCTTCTTTCTGGCAACTCAATCCTGCAGCTCATTTCTGTATATGTTTTGTCGTTTGTGCTCCTTGAAACAACCAGATCATCATTTCTGGTATTTCTCTTGTGACTACCTGTGGATTTTTCTTTGTATCCTAAACAATTATGCTGTCCGTTTTCGATGACATTTTTCTTGGTCTACCTGACTTTGACTTGTTATCAAGAGATCCCCGAAATTTCCATTCTTACTAAGTGATTGAACAGTACTGACTAGCATTTGCATGGCTTTGAATATCTTTTTATATTCTTTTCCATCTTTATAAACTTCCAATACCTTGCTGCACTTGTCTTTTGACAGTTATTTGAGGCTCC